>WYDI02141191.1:0-54884 GCA_009867235.2 Psittacus erithacus | reverse complement strand
TTAAGAACTAATCCATTTTTCTAGCAGATGTGATGTTTATTTGGATTTATAAGAGCAAGATCATAAAATGTCTGGCCCGATACTCAAGTGCCCTTGACATATCCATTCAAACCAAATTCTTTTCAGATGAAATCAAATGACTAGCTCTGCTGTGTATGGCAAAAGATGAATGAGCTCCCTGGCACTGGGGAAGAAGCAACCCCTGTGTTCTGTCATGGAGAGCACTGCTGGGCGAGAATCAAACCTCCCATCCCAGCTATAACCGGTCTATCAATAGATTTGACTTTTTGGATTTAAGGATTGAACTGTTTACAGGGATAGTCATAGTGGTGCTTATTCAGTATCTCCTGGAAGAAAGATCCTTGTGACCTATCTGTTGCTGTACTCACCAAACAGCTTCTTACCTATTGCCATCAGATCAATCAGAATTTAGCTCTGTCACATGGAGATGAGTATCAGGTATGATGAGAAGTTTTGGTATTGAGCAGAAAACCCTCTGCATGAAGGTGTACCCACCCTGCTTCTGCAGACACCTGAATATCTAACCAGACTTGCAAGTCATATAATAGTTTGGAGGAAGAGATCTCTGTTATGCTTTTGGGATGCTCCCCTCAATTTGATGGTGCCTTCCTTAAGTTGTCACTGACAAAGCATTAAAAAGCCTTCAAGTTCTTGTGAGCACTGAAGCTAACAAAGCTCATTTTCCCTTGGATATGGGACTGAGATTCATTGTCTTTATCTACCCAGTTAACACATCTGGCTGAATATTTTCCTGCTGGGATGTATTTATAAGGTTCTTTCTAATGTGTAGTCCTTGATGTTTGGGAATACATGGGTTCCCACTGCAGTTTTTCTCTTGGAGAGAAAAGTTGAGCCTTTCTGCTTTCTCTATGAAAGCTGCAGGAACTTGCTTATCCTCAGACCTGCCCCTCTGTGTTGTATTTGGTTAAAAATCTGAGTTGAGGTCAATGAGAGTTTGAGCACTGCATGGAATTTGAGGCAGGATTCCTGTGCCTTAGCATCTCAATGGCTGCATGTCCTTGAGTGAGGTGCCAGAGCGTGGTGAAGCATCAGTGAATTGTGCCTCCAGTTTGTCTAGTTTTGTATGTTCAGAAAAGTGTGTTTGTGTGTCTGTGGGTGTCTCCGGCCTGGCTTTTCACTCAAGCAGAAATATGGCTTCATTCTGTTCACCTGAAAAATACTGGCTTTAACTTCTATGTATTTTACCTTTCTCATCTATGGAATAGAAATGATAACACTCATTCGCTTACCTTACAAATTATGTTGAGAGAGTTGATTGATGTTTGTACAGAGTTTTGAAACCTTATGCAAATATTAAGGTTACTGTTAATAGGCCCTGTGGAATAACAGAACTGTCAAATAAAAGAAGCCAGAAGCTGATCTGCCTTCATGCTTTACAGCAGTCTGGGCTTCCAAGCTTGCACCATGTGTGCTGCTCTGGAGGTGGGATTTGCAGGGCTTTCCGCATCCCTGCTCAAAGATGTGTGCTCCTCTGCTTTAAAATACCCTTCAGAACCTAGTTCTTATGTTTGTTGCCAAGCTCATCAGCTTGAAAACAGCTGAGATTTGGGCATTTTAAGGTGCTTCAGAAGTGTTTTGAAACTCCTCCATTACAAAACTGTTTTTAGTTCTTCTAAATGAAATCTCAGACTGTACTTTTTAGGGATTTTCTTTCTAAGTATAGGTTCGAGGGGGTGAGTTTCTATTTCAGAATTCAAATCTGCTTGAAACGTCGTGGCTCTTTTTAGAAGACTTCTCCCATCTTTTTAGTTCTGGTGATCTGGGTAAGCCAGCCTTGAACCACTGACAGTATGTATCTTTTTCTACATGATCTTTCTCAAATCAAAGTCGTATTTATCATAGAATCGTTAGGGTTGGGAAAGACCTTAAGATCATCCTGCCATGGGCAGGGACACCTCCCACTAAACCATGTCACCCAAGGCTCTGTCTAACCTGGCCTTGAACACCGCCAGGGTTGGAGCATTCACAGCTTCCTTGGGCGACCCATTCCAGTGCTTCACCACTTTTATCAGCTTCCGTGCCTGTATCTTGGTGGGTGTTTTCCTTTCCTTGTGGGAGTTGCTCAACCTATAGGAAAGAGCAAGTGAAGCAAACACCATCTCTTCTGAAAATTAGTTTCTTGCCTTGTTGCAAAGTTTTATGAACTAATGTGAAGATGTGTTTCAAGTCCCTGAAATGAGGCAGAGAACGCTTATGCCATATCTCTTCCACTTGCAAGCATGCAAGGGGGTTATTTTTTTTTCTGGTTTTCTCTTTCTTGCTACTCTTGGCCTATTAAAATAGAAATTACTTCCACCCACCATGTTCTGGAAAAAGCTGTTTGCTGTTCTAACCATAAGGCTCTCATTAGAGTCAATGGGAGGTATATGACTAACCCTTGGTGTGCACAACTTTAGGGAAAAAATGTAATTACTAACATGGCTTTTGTGTGAACTACTTTTGGTGTAAAAAAAGGACTCGGTTTTCTCCTTGATCTATAACATTTTTATGGGGGAGTTTACATGTTGCAGTATGCTCAGTATATCCTGGAAGGAATATACCCAGATCTCCTCCTAAAATAGTGATGGAGTTCAGCCAAAGAATGACAGCTTTGGAGCCTCCTGTTCAGTATGTTCAAAACAGAGCTCCCTCTGGGCAATACCTGGCTCCTGAGGTGGTTGGGTTTTGGTTGCTTCCATGTCCTGCTTGAGCTTCTTCTGCTTTTCATTTGCTCTTCCCCTTGGGCTTGTGCTTAATATCTCTGTGACATACTTGCTCTCCAGCTGTTGGGACAGTGGGGTTATCTTCTTTCTCTGCTGCTAAGTGAATTGAAGCATTGTGGTTTCTCTTCCCTCTGGGTGATTTTGTGTGCCTGTTAAATTCACATTTTGAGCCCTGAATTTCCTATGGAGCAGCTTGCTTTTCCACCTACTCAAGTCTGACTAAAAACATCCAGGCCCAAGCTATTGCCTTGCACACAATCACAACCTCACCATGTGGCTGAATTGGAATAGCTTCAGGGAGGCAATGGCTCTGCTGTATACACTCAGTGACCCTGGCACTTATGCATGGTGAGAAAGTGTGTGATCCTCATACTGAAAATTGATGTTACAGATGTTTCTGAGTGATCGTGTGACGCACTTGAAGATAAAGTGGATTGGGCTGCCTACAATTTTGCATGGATGTTTGGGGCTTCTTTCTAATTCAGTGAAGAGGATGATGTGGTAGTACTAAGGCCTAAAAGGAAATCAAGGAGAAAGTGATCTTTGAGCTTGTGCCATGAGAGGGTTTGGTACTCCATTAGAGACTGACCTAATAAAGGGTGTAGTGGCTACAGCAGACATAGACACTTGTAAGTTCATCCGAGAGGTGCTGGTTAGCTCATTCCCCACTCGGCAACATCTCTGGGAAGAAACCCTTCCCTCATCCACAAGGTGTGATTGCTGGTTGTGGCTTTATGTGATTTTGCAAGTTTTTGTCTCTTTATTGCCAGGCAGTCTGATGATATGTGGACGGTCTCTGCAGATGCTGAGATTGCAGCATTGTTGGCTCTTGCCGTTCTCTTACAGAAGTTGCTGGCTGACTGGCTTTTTAAATCTCCCTGTCATGCATCAATATCTAACACTATGGAGGGAAGAAATAAGCCTTTCTGTGAGTGTGAAGTGCGCTGAACTAAAGCCAAAGATCTTCAGAGGTTTTAATTACCAAACTATTCAAAACCTGCCGCTTTTGAGGGAGATATTTTGACACCACTTGAAGGTTTTAACATCTGCTCTTTGTACAGAGCTGAGGCACTTGGTAGAATCTGTTTCATTTGTCATTGGGTATTTTTCTTTGTGTTCCTGTAACAATAATATCATTTGCAGAACGGGAACTGTCAGCAGAGACAGCTAGGTTTTTGTGGTGCAAAAATTAGTTGTTATTGAATCCTCAGCAACCAAGTATGAGCTCATGTTTGCGGAGGAGGGTTGGAGAAGAATTGTTTGGATCACAGTCCAGTTGAGACACTACTCCATGACTTTGGATGAATTATTTCAATTATGCTTTCCCCATTTATAAAACCTTACAGGGTGTTGTGGGTTTTGAGTGATATATTTCAAAGAGATAAAAGCAATGATTGCTGCTAGGATGGAAACATCTGTCAGACCACAGAGAGCTGCCAGTTGTTCATCATGGGCTGCGGCTGGACATTTCCTGTTTTCTAGTGAAGGTTTTAGTTGTGGTGGTGAAATGCTTTCATTTGGGATAATGTCAAATGCTTTAATGGTCATGGTAATCATGGGTATTCAGTTTATCCATGTGTTTTCTACTTGCAGTCAAGGCAAAACAAGCCCTCGCGTGCTGTGACACGTGGCACTTTCTGGAAACTAGAGATGCGTTTCTTGATGTGGTTTGAAAGAGTTGTAGAAGTGGGGGGAAGGTCCACAAAGTTCTCATTGAGGTACATGAGGTGCCTGTCTTATTTTCATCTCCCCAGAAGTCAAGTTTCCTAGCGCCAAATGAGCTGGTGGCACAGCCCACCAACTGCAGTGAGCATGCCTTATGCTAAAGAGGTGTAACAGTCATGCTTATTGGTTTTAATTCTATCTTCATAGCACTGGCACAGAGAATGAGTTCGGAACAGAATTACAGCATCCTGCCTGGGCTTCATTAGCTACTGTGTGAAGCTGTGTCACTGTAAGGGGCTGTAGCTCTCCCTAGACAGTGTGTTGTATAAATGGTTTTTCCCCTCTATAACCTTCTACAACTCTACCTCGATACCAGGTGTGGGAGTCTGCCATCTGGATGGGAGCATTTCTGTTGTGCTGCCTCTCCATAGTTTTACAGTGATCTGAAAGCTGCTTTTAATGTCTGCTATGGAAAGCGTGTGGGAAAGGATGCTGGTCAAGTATTCTCCAAAGTTTTGCAGGGCCAAGCTCTGTCTGACTCCCCAGTATGCTTTCTAGGAGGAAATCAAAGTCATTGCTTCTTCAGCTGTCTGGTTTTTGTATGCAGGCTGCTTGCTTGCATGCTGTCTGCTTGAAAATGGCTTACTCTTGATTTTACTTTAATCTTTTCAGTTGAATGAGGGCTGGGCTTGGAAAGAAGCTTCTAGCTTTCTTTCCCAGCTGTTGCACAGCAAAACCAGCCACTCCTTGCTTCATTTCCAGCCATCACTCCTATACTCAAGCATGTGGAGAGATTGCAAGTTTAACTCTGGCAGCAGTTTTAGTTGGTGTCATGACAAGCCTTACGCACTACTGTGTTTCCTGCCGTAACAAGCCTTGTACAAAGCAAGCTTGCTTTTCCCTGGGATCTAGTGATAAAATATGCTGGGGAAGCAGGATAATTGTTTGTACTTGTGAAAGAAGCAGCTGATAATCAGTGTTTTATACCCCAAACTAACATGAGCCTCCCTGAAAATACAGGGTCAGTCAGAATGTAAAAGTAAGTTCTCTGGTTAAAAAAACTGAGGAAGATCTAAATTGCATTTTGTGTGTATGGCCAAAAATAGTTCAGCTCTGCACACAGCCACGCTCCAGAACAGCAAATCTGAGGATGTGTTTCTTGTTTTTTCCAACTGCATTCTCATCTGGACACCTCCAGACAGCTCTGGAGGCGAGACAAGTAACATGCAAAGGGCTGAGTGCCTTCTGTGAAGATGGAGGTGTGATGACTTCCCATTATGTGGCAGCAATTTCCAAATGTTGCCCCCACTGTTAAGGACAAAATATACGACTGTTCAGGGTATTCTTTGGTATCAGGCATTCATTGGGCTTCCCTGGATGCTTCGGTGGTACTGGCATGGGTTTGCAATCCAGTGTTGCTCTGGATGCTTTGTCTGGGGTGCTCCTCTGATGTGTTTGCTTCTTTTCCCTGTGCCTTGTCTTTTCTTCTTTATCTCCTGGATTGATTTTATCATCCATCTAAAGATTTCTGGATAAAAAGCTCTAACTGTAGTCTTAGGGTATATAGAGAGCTTTATGCAGGCTAGCCTAGAGGCAAGAACAGAGGCCGAGAGCTCTGGACAGGCTGTTTCACCGTGTTTGTTTTCAGACACAATCAGTACTCTTATTTCCAGAGATAATTTTTATCAAGTTCTATCAAGCCTGGTCCATATCTCAATGTTATAGAATGTTGCTTGTTTCCTGCCACTCACAGACACTAATCAAGTTTAGGCAATGAGCCGGTGATCAGATTTAATTCAGAGATGGTCAGGAAGGCTCCCGTTAGGATGGGCATGTGGGCATCTTGATGAGTTTCTGTGGAAACCAAAACCAGGATGTGCAGGTATCGAAGCCTCCAGCAGGATAAGGTAGGCTTGAAGCATCCAGGGCAGTGCACTGAGCTGGGCTCAAATATCATCTACCCTTTCGAGTCGGATGCACATAGAGTGAAATGATGCCCATGAAAGCCAGGCTGGATCTGTTTGCATCTTTAGATGTCATCAGAAGAGTGTGCAAACGTGTCAGTGAATGCGATAACTTCTCAAATGCCATTCAGAAACATCCACTTGCAGGAAGTGAATGTGATTGCTGGAGAAGAGCCACACAGCTCTTTCCCTCCCCCTGGTCCTAGGAAACACCTCTTGAAGTGCTTAATGGGGGCTGGCAAGGCATGGTCTGCAGATGGATGTGTGCAGACAGGAGGCATCCACCATTACCATAAGCTGTCAGCTCTTAAAGTTGGTGCTTCTTAACTGAAGAGAAGAAGCAGATCCTCAAGGCTGGAGAAGTGCCTTGTTGACGCAGCGTCTGTGGCATAGAACTGCAAGGATAGGAGGGATAACTTTCCAGTGATGGGCAAAACACGGAGAGGTGAAGGAGCTCTTTGCTGTCACACAGAGTTGTAGACTTTCAGTTATGAGAGTAAAAGAAAATCTCCTTCCCCTGGGTCTGCAGGTAATTGTGCTGTTCAACTGACCTTTCCTTTGTCTTGGCAGCCTGGAGCCTTAAGAAGCTTTTAATTTTGATTAGGCACAGGACTGAACTAAGCACAGCTCCCAAGTGTATCCCAGGCAGAGATGTGACTGTACAGGTTAGGTCTGGCACAGGAGCTCAAACACTGTGGGATTGCAGAGCAGCCCCTATAAGGATCCTATTAGCATTGCCTAATAGACCTACAGTCTTAGTCCGTAGTCGAAAACTTGATTCATTTGCTGTTTAATTCCTAAACCTGATGCAGAGCAGATCCAGCAGTATCTTCAGCAGTCCACACCTTTTCCTAGGTCAGGCTAGGTTAAGGTGAAGGGGTGAGCTCTTATTGTGAGAGTTACTGCTTGTAGTTAATCTGTGTCAGAGCAGTAAAGGACGTTATATTTTATTGGTATTACATCCTGTGTTGAAAATGGATAACTCATATTGGCTAGGTTGAGATTCTTCAAGTGAGTATGGCCCAAGTTTATGAAGAATCCTCAAATCCAAGCTGGTCATGCCAGCAGGTCAGATGGTCCATGTTCTGTGTGCTGACTGTATGGTTAATCTGCAGTTACTATAACCATTGGTCATTCTGCACCAAAATCTGTGGTGTCAAAGTGGCTTCAGACTCTCAGTGGTCAGGCGTAAGGGTAGCGTGTTACTGCATGGCTCTGGGCTGTCCTCACTGCAAGTCACAGTTTGATGCCCTGTAAATGTTGTGTGTGCACAGAAATGGGTCATGTGAAGCAAAATATTTGGGCCAACATAAAATGCTCCTTACTCTGTTTTTGAGGTTAAATACCAAACTGAAACAAACAAAAAACCCCCACATGCAATTGTTTAAGGTAAGTTTCTGTCTCCAGTGGGACACTCTGCAAAGCACAATAGACTTTATCTTCTGGGCAGAGATCAGCCGTAACATATGAGCACTTAAATATAACTTTGGTTTTAGAAACATGCTTAGAAATATGCTCAACTGGTGTTACCTTTCTGGGCCATAAACCAGCTATCATCAGGCTTTAGAGACCATCATATTTTCCAGCTGAGTCAGTGTGCACAGAGTTTATTAATAAATCAGAAGGAGCAGAGTCACTGTGAGTGCCCCTTGGCAAACCGTCTCCATGGTGTCTCAGGTTTCCAAGCCCCCAGACAGGGAGATGATACAGGCTTCCCTTTGTGACGATCTGCTACTGGGGGCTGTCTGTTAATAATGGGATGTCCTCTTCTGCCTTTTGCTTTTCAGACTCAGATCAGTGAAAATGTTTTCCTCAAAGCATTGCTTAACCTTGGCTTTGAAAGTATAGTGAAGGCACAGGGGCCCATCATCATTGGCAAAAGTTGCTCCTCCTTCTTGTGCTAGCTTAAACAGTGGTGTATTGGAGCTCTGCAAGGAGATGGGTGATTGAAAGCCAGTTCTATTTTAAGGAAAGAGGGCAGAGGTGAAGGAATTACCAATTCAGACATTATAGTTACCATAAGGGTTAGCGTGTGTCATTCTGATCAGACTATTGTTTCTGGTTTCTTTGTATGGCTGTCTCTTCTTCATAGGGCTACTAACCTTTATAGTTTTTGAAGTGGCATCCAGCTTCAAGTATAAAAATGCCAATTGGTCAAAATGTGTCAAAAATCAATATTCTGTGAGAAATAATATGTAAATAATTTGTAAAAATATGCCAAGTCTCTGGTTCTCAAGGAATTCCAAGAAATAAGGTGAATTCTGTTACTTTGCAGGCAAGTATGTAGTGCTATTACTCTTCAAGATAGCTTATTCCAAAAGCATCTTGTTACTGAAACCGCCTTTGGGGATGCATTTTGAGATTCAGATGGCATGTCCAGATATATGTGGAGAGTTTCTGTGTTTCTAAAGAGATCTATAAGGGCATCCTCTTTAAACCAAGAATGCCATTTTTGTTCACTGATGCTGTAGAAGGGGAGAGAACAGAGGAAAATTCATGCCCTAGACTTGAAACAGAAAGGCAAATTATGTTCTTCAGCTGAGGATAAGCATTTACTTCTGTGTCCTGACAGACACAGAGCTGCCCAGCATCTGATAAAAAGCCTTTTTAATTGGTTAGGTGTGTTGTACATGTTTAAAACCCTATTATAGGGCTCTCCTGATATATTGCATTTGAAAGCCCTGTTCACACGTGTTTGCTTAAGGTTGATTTTGGCTTATATGTCTATCCAAATCCCTATTTTCTCTCTTTCTCTCATCTCCAAGCTGGTAATAAGATTTCTTATTATCTTCTTGCTTATGACTCCTTCAAGGCTGCTGACAAAGGGGCCTCAGCTGCTCTCTTGATATTATCTGGGCAGATATCAGTTGAATTTGAAAGGGTGGATTAAATAAGTGCTTCTCTAATGTTGCCAGGCCTAACTTCATTATTGTGATCCTGCAAAGGAGGAGAGGAGAGGGGGAAGAAATGAGCTCTCTGAAGAAAACCGAGTGCCAGAATAGCGGAGTGTTGTGCATGCATATATTTCTATACATAAATAGGTGTATGTAGGCATTATGGTACTTGAATTTGTAAGACCTTCCCTTCTTTCTTTCAGTACATAAATTATTCATAGATCCAAGTAATATACAATGCATTCTGCTTTGCAAGAAAATACTGAAATTGAAAAGAGAAGTGACTGTTGCTCACATATACATTTTTTCACACATTTTGCTTCCTGGCATTTATGGTGGATCTTTCTCTGTGCAGGTATTTGAGCCTTAGCTTATCAGGGGGGTATCTGGGAGCCTTTTTTAGGGGCCAGAGAAATAAGTCTCTGTTCTTTGATTTCTGCTTCCTGCAAATCAAAGTTCCTTTGGCCTCTCCTGTCTGTTGCATGGGGATATCGTGCCTCTGATGTAGGGAGTTTGGCTGCAATGTCCCAGTGAGTAAGGCTGAGACACAGGGAACGAGAATTGTCTTCCTAATCATCTCAGTGGGTGATTATATACAAGTTCCTTTGCCTTGGTTTCCTTATTTGCCCAATCTGGTTTAGACCACAGTCTTCAGTGGTAGGGGTGCTGTTGCTTTGAGTGTATCAATTTTCTAAGGCAGTGAGGCCCTCCACTCTCCTGGGTCCTCTAAACATTAACAAAACAAAATGCTCAGTGTTGAGTGCTTTGAAAATCTCAGATGAAAGGCAAAGTATTAGTAGGAAGAATTAGCGTTGCCTTCCCCTATGTATTGATCCATGGGGGAAGTGGTCCCCTTGGAGGTTGGAGAATGGAGACAGCCTTGTGGATGTACTGATTTGTTCTGCATGATGATTTCTCTTGGAGTAATTGCACTGTCAGAGTGTTTATCAGCTAATGAAAACCTACTTCAATAATACCAAAACCCAAGGATAAGTGAGCCTTGGTTTTCTATTTTTTTTCCCTCCCTGAGCATCCGTTATTCATGTGCCAGTTCTGTTCCACCACTTTGGCAGGTTGCGGAGGATAAGAAAACCTCATCCACCAGCCTAATGAAACCACATGTGGAAATGGGTTCCTAGATAAGAAGAATATCGTTTATCCAAGAGCAGATGGGTTGGAAGGAGAAACCACAGAGGAAGTTTATGCTAATTTGAATGAAGCCCTAGTTGTACAAACTTTGAATTAGCTCTTTGTGCTGAGCTAGGGTCTGCTGTGCAGCCCAGGGTGCTCTGCTGCTATCCCAGCCCAGCTTTGTGGACATTGTGAGTCAACCCTGGAGAAGAGCTCCAGGATTGATGATGAAGGGGAGTATGAGAAAGGCCCTCTTAGAGGACCAGTGTTCCCTGCTGGTTTGGGGAGATGTGTGCTCAGAAGAGCTTTCAAAAACGAACCGCCTGACCCTTTGTGACTTGCAGATATTGCAGCTTGCAGCTGGAGGAAGAGAGGACCAGAGGGTGAACACAGGGAGGGCAGAAACTGCATGCAAGTACAGCTCTGTGGGACAAGTGGGACTTGTGCGCTCAGGAGGTTCAGATGCTTTTTGCACTACTTGAGCTCATCCTGACACTGAGCCATGATCTGAGCCCCTACACCACATTGCATATAAAGTGCGTGTTTCCTAACTGATGTTAAGCTGCAGACTAGTGATAGTGCTCCAGATCCAAGTGGCTAATTCCATTATCTAATAAAGGGGGTGTTCTGGATCTCTCCAGAAATGTACAGGGCAGTTTGAACAACAAAGAGAAAAGCAAAGCAGGATGGTACTTTGGAGGTCATGTGTCATCTGCTGGCTGGGTTTCTCTGGGGAAAGGCAAGGCGGAGAGAGTGGTTTGCATGAATCCATGAAACCACACCGGGCAAAGAATTGTCATGGATCTGTTTGGAGAGACTAGCAAGCAAGTAGAAAAGCAAGTTCCAGATACGAAATCAAGGATTGCCTTTTGGAATGTTTATTTCCTTTTCATTTGAAATTTCTGAGCAGGACATTGTGTCAGACTGGAAAAGATGGTATTGCTCACTTTGAAGGCATCTTGGGGGAAATACAGGAGCAGTTCAGAACTCTTTCCAAACAGTAGTTGGAAAGAAGGGACTTGAAAATGACCCTTCCAATTTGAACCATGAGAAACTAAGTGTTCCGATGTGGAAATGGCTCAAATTAATTGTAACCTGGGGCTCTGTTAATAGCACGTTCTGACCAAGGTTCAAAGCTGTATGAAGAGGAGCAGTTATCAGGGATGCTGTTCTGTGCCTGTGTATCACACCATTAATGTTTAAGAAATTGGTGTAAGGGGATCAAGTTTACTTTTAAAATAGTAGAGTCTTGAGTCAGAAGAAAAACTTATTGTGCTATGAGGAAAAGTTTTATTTGCTTTAGGAGAGCATTTGTTCCCATGTAGAGCTAATTTGGAGGTGATACAGCGCAGGGTGAATGCATAGTGGGATGTCAGCCCATTTCTTCCTTTCCTGGAGGAAAATATACTGTGAAACATCATTGCTAAGGCACTAGTAAATCCATGCAAACTGGGAAGTGAGCTATGTCATCTTCTCCTGAGTTCTTTGCTCACCTCCTGTCTCCATAAGTGTTCAGATATTTGCCGACACTGGAAAACAGACTGATAAATAACCATGTTGTCAGAGATGTGATTTTATTTTCTATATTCATGCTCAGGGCTAAGGAAAACACTGTTGTATTTGGCACAGTTTATTTTGCTTACAGAAGCGAATAAGCTATACAAATGCAATTACTGTTATATACATAACTGCACCCATATTGAGGCATGTGGCTGAGTGAGCAGGACGCCGTTTTAACCACCGCAGGCAAGTAAAAGCAGTGAACTTCGCAGCGTAGGCGAGCCCTTAAATTGGATTGTCTGATCCATGAAATGCTGGTGCTCTGTCTAAAATTTCCCTTGAAAGCCTTAAAGCCCTGTACAAGTTTCATCAGGGTCTTACAATGTGATGGTGGTGGATTAGTCTTTAAACCATAGTTAAGGTTTCGTGACTTTTTGGGGAATCAAGTGCTTTTCCAACACTGATGCTGTCCTGTCAGTAATTGAACCTTCAAAGCATGAATATTCCTTTTCTCATGGAAATGGGATGTTTAAGCCAAATTTCAGACTTCTGAATTCCTTGTCCTCAGTTGGACGGCTTATGGCTGAGAATACTCTCCCTTCTTCCCTTGAACTTGCTCCTTTATGCTGCCAACTTGCATTTTCCTGTCCTGTGATGTTTGTGTGACTAAACAGAGGGACAGAGTCTAATTGAGATATTTAAAGACATTTTATTAGGCCGAGGACTGTTTAATCACTGCATGGTGTCAGTCAGGACTGCTTATGCCATGTGGTATAGCTGTGAAATGCCATCAGAGCCATACCACCGGGCTTTGTCCTGGCTGGGGACAGGCTGTGACAACAGGGGATCAGCAGCAAAAACAGGCTGGTTCACGGTCACCACACCTTACCTCTGCTGACCAAGCTGCATTGCTGCTCTGCTAATCTAATGAGGATTTCCCACATGGTACAAGTAATTTTTACAGATGAGCTTCATCTTCTTTGTAGACTCATTTTATTACTGGAACAGTTCTGATGGCCAATAAATACATCCAGTTCTGCGTGTTGTGAGCAACTGATATTTTACTAGCACCTCTGGGATGCAGCTCTAGGTTTTGATTTTCCTCATTAAGATGTTTCGACATGTACCTAGTCAAGAAGATGCTGTAGAAAAGCAACTTCTTTTTATTTGCTTCAACCTTACTCAGCAGTTGGGGTTTTTTGTTACTTTGATGTTTGGCATGATGGAGCTCTATTGTCAAAGCAATAGGGAAAGGGAGGATTTGTGTGTATAGATCTTTATTTCAAGATAATACTAAATCCAAAGGGCCAAATCAGGGTGTTCCACGCATAATGCATAGTCTTCCAGGCTCTAGCAGTGAAGTTTATGAGAAGGAAAGGGGCTGAGGTAGCCAACACTACAAGGTTATGAGCAAATGCAGACCACAAAACTTGCAGCACGTGGTGTCACAGAGATCTCATTTCAGCACACTAAATCAGGCAAATACTTAGTATTAGGACCTGACTCAGCTTCATCTCCCTTGTAATCCTCCAAATCTTCAAGTTTTTAGGCCTTTCATTTAGCTCTAAGCAGCCTGTCTATGGGGTTGATGTAGGTCACCACACGGCACTGGACTTTAAAGCTCTGCATGAGGGTCAGGACACATCCCTCCTGTACAGCAAGGCAATGGGGTCTAGTGGCATTTTGCTCTGGTGTAGCTGAGGACAGGCAGCAGCTTCATCAGTGGATGGTGTGGAGTGGAAATACCACCATGCCAATACTGGAGATCTGTTCAGGAAGTGGAAACTACTACAGCAGATTTAGAGCTTCAGATAGGAATGGGGAAAAGCCATCCAGGGTGGCCTCGGGCTTCTTCGCTGCCATTGGCCACCATCTCCTAATACAACACCTGACAGATGATTAATCCCGGACGTTCATCTTTCTCATCATCTGTGCCCATCTATTTATATCATTACTGGTGCTGTAATCGTATAGGTGTAATTTTATAGATTGCAAGTGGAGGTGTTAGTGCATGAAGGTAGAAGCTGGAGGTTTTGCCTGGGATTTTTGTGTACAGGAACCTGTTTTAATGTTCTGCTCTTTGCCTTTCCTGAGAAAGGGGATGAAGCTTTTGGAATACTTGTGCTAGAGAATTGCAAGGTGGGAATGATGTTTACTGTGTGCATGAGAAACAATGGTGTGTTCCCCACTGACACCCTGGAAGTCCCTTTAAATGCTAAACTTACTTTTTGAATCAGTGGTATTCTTTAATAATACACATGGTCCAGGGTCACAGTTGATAAATCATCAAACAGGGGGTTTCCCATGACCTACAAAAAATTCAATATCAAGTTCACCAGAGACATCTGCCTTTAACTGCCACTGCTTAGGCAGTTATTTTAGGCAGCCTGGATCATCCCATGCATGTTTGCACAGACATATGCAGGCAAAAATCTTTCCCATCCATAGGAAATAGGCACCCACCTTCTCATTGAGGCATTTGACAGAGGCTATAGAATACTAGAATCACTGGGACACATTTCCAAATGGTTTGTTTGAGTCTAAACTGTAACATAAACACTTAATCTATAAATGGCTAAGAGCCCTCCTTCACTTCTCTCACTTGTGGCCACGGCAGCAGCTGGGACTTGTGCATCATTACATTGCACCAGTGCAGGAGGACCAGAGAGCAGATATTAATCCACAAGACCCTGAACAAAAACAGGTTCTCCACTGATACTGGAGCTGCTCAAAGGTCAGTGCTGTTAGTCACAAAGGAAGGCAAAACTTTGCTTCGTAACCATCTGGCACTCCATCAGTCACTGCTCGCGCTCTCTGCAGGCTTGTCTGCAGCCTTTCTGTCTCTCTGGCTCACCTCACATCACCACTCATCGTGGTTGCTTCATTCTGCTCCTGGCACTGGCTGCTGAGCAGCACAGTCTCAATCTCATGGACAGACACCAAATCACTTTGAGAGTGTCATTTAAGTGCTGCCTCCAAAAGCCAGTTTTAGTTGGGTCTTCACGTCTGAGGGTGGAAGTCACCACAGTGTCTTCAGGCTGTTTCTGGAAGGCAGCATCTGCACTGGGCAGTGCCAGTGGGACCCCTAAATGTGAAGGATTTCCCTAAATGCAGGCATCTTGTTAGAGAAGCCAGAGCTATGGTATTGGTGGTGTCAAGCTGAGGGCTGAGTAGTTGGCATCTGATAGATGTTCCTGCGTATGATGCTGTGGAGAAGGATGAACTTGTGTTTTTCTCAGTGCTCTGCAAACAGTCATTGGGTGATTTTTCCATGATGACTGTTCTTGGTGTGCACTGTTTCCAGGAGATGAGAGCCTTCTAATTTATGATCCCTGCAAATAAACCAACGTTTTCCATTTTGCCAAAGAACACCGCATTAGCAGAAGTGGCCAGGTGTTACCATAACATGATATTATAAAAAGGCGAGGGCTGGAGCTTGCACACAGGCTGTTTTTATTATTTTCACCTATAGAAGGGATGCTGTGTAGGTTATCCTTGCAGGTTGTACCCTCCCCTCTCTATTTACAAAGCAATCCAGTTAACGTCTCTTGGCAAGCTTGAAAAGGGAGCCAAAGCAGCAGATGTCTGTGAGGTGCTGCTGCAACATGCCCTTGAGCAAACCCATGAAAAAGAACTGCAAGGAGTCATCTTACAACATTTATAAATGCCTTTTTATCAAGGAACTCAGGAGAGAGGAGGAAACATGGGGGTTATAATCCCTGATGACCTTTATCCAAGCAGAAATTTGCTTCTTTTCTCATGTTTTTCTGGGTTACAAAACCATCAATATTTTTCCCCTTTCCAGCTGTTATTGATGCTTCTTCCCTTCCCCTGCCATATCTTCTCAGGCAATTCAGTGCATGTAAGCAGTTGGTCTGCTTGGCTTGGCGATCACTGCTTGGCTGGTCTTGCTTGGCTTTGCTTGACAAAGATATTTGTCTGAGCAAATTATTCCAGTTGTGAAATATTGTTTTATTTGTTTCTATTTTTCTTCCCTTTTCTTGTCCTATAAAGATAACATGGGGCGAAAATTTGCCAATTTATCGGTAAATTAGGTTTTTTGATACTCCTGTTGCTTTCCTTGAATTGATTCTTGGAATAAGGTACTGAGTGATTGCCTCCAAAGCTGCTTCCTGCACTATCTGTCTGATGCTCTGCTAGCTACAAAATCACACCAGAGCAGGTACCCTGGGGAGCCTGGGGCTCAGGGGTACAGTTGTCACAGTTTAAAATGAAAATAAACACGTATACCACATTCAAATTGATTTTTTTTGTTTTCAGCTTTTAAAAATAATGATTTATTTTCATTATTCTTTTCATTTTTCTTTGTTTCTATGGCTCTTGGTGCAGGTTTGTCCTCCAGCTGAGGCTGCAGCAGCCAAAATACCATGAGAAGAGTCTCTTATTCTCATACAGTGAAGAATACTGCAGCAATGCCCACAAACGAGCAGGGATGAGAGCCTCATTTTATTGCTTTACCTACTTTTCATGTGGTTTGCTCCCACTTTTGGCTTTACAGAGGGATAAAGAAATCTGCTCTTAGGTTTACAGACAAGGGAGACTCTGCCTCTCTTTTGAAGCCAGAGCTGTTGAGGCTGTTGCAGCAGTTGGGACTCCAGGGTTATTTCTCCTTCTAGTGAGAGTTGCTGAAGTGCTGTTGATGTGCTTCTAGTTTGAAAAGACTTTGTGACCTGCAAAGGGACCCTTTAAGTGTCATCCTTGTTATTGGTGCTGGCAGATGAATTTAGCCAGTTCTCTTGCCTGCAGAAAGCAGTCTTTAGGTGAACAAAACATGGGACTCTGAGGTTGCCCATTATCATGCTAAGAGAAAGGGAAAGGTATTGCCCCTGCATAAATGGGAGAAGGAAAAGAAGTTCTTTGTGGCGAGCTGTTGAAGTGTGATGTAAAGCATGGGATTTACTGGGCAAAGAGCAACTGGTTAATGAAAAGACTTATTAGCAGGTTGCAAAGTTGCAGGCAACAGGGGCTAAGTGAAGTTTCCTGCCTAAGCAGAGGTCTCATGCAGTCACCTGAGGTTTCCTCAGATCCTGGCTTGACCAGCCAGCCAGCATTAGGGATGCACATTTTCTCTGTATCTTTATAGCGTTGCCAGGCTTGTGTCACCTGCTCTGCGAACTGTGAGATGCTGATACAAGCTGGATTACACTAATGCTTTGCATTAATTTGGCCTCTTGGAGAAATCAATCCATCACACTAATTGGGTGCAGTGCCTTGGTGCCAGGTGGCTGTCTTTGAGTCCAGAAAGTTGGAGCACATATGGTCTGCACTGACTTCTAATAAAGAAAGGAATCAGTGCTGGACTGTATTTTGTTTTTCCACTTGCAGAAGTTTAAGAGGACATACTGATCCATTGCCTCTCTGATGTGCATCCTTTGGAAGTCATACCTCAACCCGTACAGTTGTTTGAGTTTTGGGATGGAGATCGAGGCTTTTATCGTCCATATCTCCAAAGAAAAGATAAATTTGTGCCAGCTGATTAAATGATGAGCCGCCCTGATTTCTTTGTCCATTGAACAGCTGGAACAGACATCTATCCATATCTTTGTGTATCAGCTTTGTCCTCCTATTGTGGGAGAAGCACTTGGGACAGAAAGAGAGACTTTGGGTTTGGGGGAGTGTAATAGTAGTTATGAGTAGCCAGTCCTGCTGGGCTGAGACCTCCCAATGAATTGTATTGTGCTCCCACCATGGCAATAGGGAGGGGTTGGACTGAGATTTTTGACAATCACCCTTTCCCTCTCAAATTCCCTGATAATTCTTTTATCTCTTAATCAAGTTTTTATTGGAGAAAAAAAATACTGGAATTATTTTTCACCTTTTTATAGAAAAACTGCGTCTTCATAAAATAAGATTTGAGGGAAATTTTGGCCAGTTTGAGGCTGTGTTTTCAATCCATTGTGCTGTCAATCATGGTGTCAGACAACAGTTTGACCGTGACTGAGAGCAAAAAGAGGCTGATCCACGGTCTTGAGCTGGTGGTAGCAGGAGAGTTGGTTGGATCTAACTGTTCCTGAAACCTGTTCGCTATTTTATAGAGACGCTGCCTATTGAGGAATGACTTCCATAGCTTCCCCTGTGCAATGAAATCAAGAAGAGCCTACATATACCAGGGAGGGACATCTGTGAATGTCACTTGGAGGAATCCTTTTTCTTCTGAATATCAGACCCCTAAGCCAGCCATTCCTTGATCTGTGGAAAGCAGTCAGGCAATTACAACCAGCTTGATGTATCTGAAAGATGAATCACCTCTCATGTTATTTGGCCATCAGCATTTTAAACCTGATGGAAGGGTGTTGGAGCTGATTGCTGGGTAGCAGCAGTCCGCGAGTAAATAAAGGCTAGGAATGCAATTTGTCTCTGCAAAGTAAAACATTTGATTAGAGAGAAATAACAAAGAAAAGAGCTTCTAACCACAGTGGCTGCAGTCAGAATTCACTTCAAAGTCTCGTGCTAATATGCCTAAATTACTGGGTTGAGAATCCTTGGACTGGGATCTGTGTTCTGCTACTGCTTCTTGTTTGTGATCAGATACAAGCTTCAGCACCAAAAGGAGGTGCTGAGGAGCTCTTCTTGCCTATGCTGTTGTATTTTTGTGGCTGTACAAGGACCACTCCGTGATGGAAAATTCAGGGACCAAATGTTGAGCTAATATAAAACAGAGAAAACATTTGGATCGTGTAAGTTGAGTATCTGTGTGTTCAAATTCATCTACTGACCAGGACTGGGATTTTGAATGCCAGTGATTTGGTGTGATGTTAACTCCTCATTGTATTGCCATTGTCCCATCTCATGGCAGGTTAATTGAAACCCTGCTCTCGCTCCTTGACAGTATGAGGCATTTCTTGTTTTGTCCAGTTGCTTTCTGATTCCATCTAAACTTTTGGCTCTCATCACATGGCAGTGAGTTCCACAAATTAAAAATTAATTGGGGGAGGGAGAAGGTATTTTCTTCCATTTGCTCAAGGTCCTTGGAAATACAGTAATACAGTAAATTTTAGAATGAGCCAAATGCTTCCCTGTGAACTATCTGCAGGAAGCACCTGACTCATCTCTGGTTGACTACTTGGTGCTTGGTTTTCCTCTTCTGAGTTGTTTTAGGTATATACGCATTGCTTTTCTTGGAAAGGACAATTTGGGCTGACACAATGACCTGGGTAAGGGAGGGTGACAGGCTGTGTGATCACAGGTGGGGCAGGGGTCATCTTCATGGCATATCAGTCGTTTCAGCTGATGA
Source organism: Psittacus erithacus (assembly GCA_009867235.2). NCBI lineage: Eukaryota > Metazoa > Chordata > Aves > Psittaciformes > Psittacidae > Psittacus > Psittacus erithacus. The sequence continues at coordinate 35,731 of WYDI02141191.1, read as the reverse complement.
AAACTCTTGACAGTTGCCTTTGCTATTCTCCCCTTCTGAATAACTATCTGATTGGAGAATAAGCATGAGAAGAGAGCAGACTTCCAGTTCTTAGGTTCAATTCAACGGATTCACTCAGAGAGTACTTCTGCTAATTGAGGGCACTGTATTTCCAAGGCACTGCAGCTTATATAAAGGCAGTTCTCCTGGAAAGAGAAAGACCCACTTGAAAGCTATCAAGTCTTTTATTGTATAGCTGCCTAATTCATTGTATTTACATTCCAGGATCCTTGACCTGGGTAGATCAAGATGAGCATTTTCTGCATGTAGCTATTTTTAACTCCACTTTTTCTCTGATCTTTTATCTTTTTAACAAAAGTACATTGAGTGGAACTGGAGAAATGAGTGTGGAAATATTTATTAGAACCTTGTCCTCTCAGGGTTGAATGCAAGGTGATTTCCAACAGTATGTGTGCTGATGGCCCATCCGGCTTTAAGTGGCTCGTGTGCTAAGGTCGCCCTTGGGAAGCCTTGGGCTGCAGACTGATGGATAGTAATTGACAAAGTGTACTTGTGCTAGCTTTCCCGTGGGAGCTGAGGGAGTTACTCAATTCAATAGTTAATGTACAGGAGGAAATGGATGTTAATTTAAAACTATCGTTTTCAAGTACTTGAAATTAGTTTAATGCTCATGAGTTCTGGATTGTCTGTCCTGTCCTTCTCCATTTAGAGGGCTGGGGTGATGGGGAGAGCTCCCCATGTGCAGCTCCTGATGTTCCTTTACATGGTCCTTGCATGATCATCTGAGGGCGAGCTTAAAATTTGCACTTCTTAAGGTTTTTTGGCATTGAAACTGAGCTTTCAGACGCCAGTTAAAGCCAGCGTGGGAGTGGTACATCGGGCCGCGGTAGGAGACCTTCCTATGCATTTTTACATCCATTAATAGCCATAGGATGACAATGATCACTTGTGGTTATGGATGATCTGGTCCTTAGGTGAAATATGAAATCTTCCATCTTTTGAGGTTTTCTGAGGCACTTATGGCCTTCAGCTTGTCTATTCCCCCATATTATATATACTGAGAAATATTTGTGGAGGGGGATGTTCTTGCTCCAGTTACAAATTAGTTGTTCATTTACAGTGAGGTTACACCAGATGCTTCACACAATGGCTGAAGTTAACTGTTGAATCCCAATGCTGTATAATTGGAAAAACTTCAGTCAAGTTATTTCAGGGTGCAACTGAGCTAAGAATTACAGCATGGCTCGTGCATCGCTTCAGATGTTTCATAATTCATTTTAATACATGAGTGAGAGCATATTCGTCTTAAGTAGATTTAGCAAATGTCTTTGCTACCTTTTCATAAGGCTATTTCTAGGGATGACATTATAGGTTCAATGTTACAATTTGCTAAAAAAGCCCAAACAAACCACCGAAATCAAACAAACAGAAAATGAACAAAAAACCCCAAACACCCAAACCAATCCCCAAACAAACAAAACCCCCAAAATCAAACCTAACAAGTAAAGAAATACACTATTGCAAGGTTGACTGTCAGGCTATTGGAATGCTCAGTAAATTAATTGAACTTCTGTGTTTCGTACCCAAGGAAACGCTGGAACTTTCAGCTCACCCATTTAGAAGATGTGATGTGATGTGAAGTTTGCATCTTTTCTTAAATTCTTGGGTTTGTCTCTGGGGTGATAAAATGATCAAAATAAACGTGTCTCCTCTTCTCAGCACTACAAACCCATCAGCTCAGCTATATTGAAAGTTATTTGTGTTACCATTAAAGTTTCACACTCCAAGTCAACTCTTGAAACAGAGGATCAAGAGCGATGAAGCTCACTGTATGTGCTCCAGAGTGAGATACCAGTTGCTGCCATTCTATCTGCAAGGACTTTATGGATCTCTGGTGTGCAAAATGATTCTTGTATGGTATCACAAACAGAGGCATCTTCAGGGAGGTATCAAAGTATATCATTTCTGATGGGGTTTTTTCTAACAGTTTTTCTAACACTTTGACATTTCTCTATCCCAGCTTGTTTTCCTACTCACTGATCCAAGATATCATAATGGTCTGGTTCAAAGGCTGCAACTAGCCTCACATTTTGTGCTCTGTTGAGCCTTCATTTCAGTTTAGCTTACTGAATTGTCATGTATCTACCTATGAGAGCTGGAGAGAGATGGAAAGACACCACTAGAATTCTGATGACTGAGAAACCATGATTAGAGCAGGAGGCAAGATTTCATGCTGCTGCTATTGCATTAGTCATGAGAAAATTAAACGCAGTAGTTTTACTTTGCAATCCCTTTTAATTTTCCGGCTTTCTTTTTGTATTTAGGGTTAAATGTACAAGAAGTTGCTCTGGAGCCATTGCAAAGATGCCATGAATGTGATAAATCTGCCTTTTCCTTGCAAAAACTTTGCATAGTTTTGGAGCTGTCAGTTTTGTTGAGTTCTAGGGTCATCCACTGATCTTGGAGGTGTGGGTACAGCTCTGTCCGGCCTATGTGTTGCCCTTGAAGAAGTGTGAAGCTCAGAGTAATAACTTCTCCAGGGCAGAACTGGCACTGCAGTCAGTGGTCTGAATGTATGACTAAAGTATCTTTTTGACATAGTCTTCTAGTTGTTTACTAATAGATTTCCTCTAAAAATGAGTTCTAGGTTCAAAAAGGGGCTTGCAGTAGTAGAGACATTGAAAAATGATGCCTGTCACCTGCGTTTTTTCCCCTGGAATTTGACAGCATGAGATGCTATTGTATTTTAAATCCCTTCACAAAGCAATTAATGTTTTTTAAACCACATCCTAGGAGACCACAGTCACAGAACGTTACAAGGGTATGGTGTAGAGTGGGACCACCTTAAATGCTCAGGACTGGGACATGGTCCCTTGAAAAGAGTGAAAGTGGAAACAGAGGCTTAGAGAGACATTGGCCTTTGTAATGTGCTTCCATTACACTGTGTAAAGGATGTTAGATAAATGCAAAACTTTCTCCTAGATCTGTACCTAGCTGCCCTTGTTCAGCAAATGTCTTGACTATTAAATGTACTATAGTTCTTTCCAATTAAATACAGGGACTGTGTCCCAAGAGTATGATGCTCCATTGTGGTCAGATGGTTGAGCTCAGAGTAGCTGTTGAAGCTCTGCAATCGCAGCCAGCTGCAAAGTTTGCATTTAGAGCAGTCATATTCTTAGAAAGTGGGATAAGGAAAGCTCAGGAGCATGCATTCGGTGCAGTGGGGTGAATGATTTGACAATAAACCTCCATAGCTTTTTGTTCTGTTGAAGCACAATTCATTTCCAAGTGTTGGGGTGCATCACTGGGAATGGAGGTCTTTGCAGAGCCCTTGAAGGTGGGAAATGGGTGAGCTCTGGGAGGGAGCTCCCCCCTTCCCACAGGTAGACAGGGTCAACCCAGCATTAGATGACATGTAGGCAGCAAGCAAGGAACACTTGTGATGGTGAGAGGGAGGTTTCTCACCTCCCGGGGTCTGCTTTGCTCTGGCAGGGAAATGTGCTTTCAAAGCACAAGTTACAGAAGAGGAGCAATAAAACAAGATGCAAATTAAAGAAGAAATAAACTTCAGAAGAGTTTTCTTTCTGATTATGGCTCTGTTATTCAGAGAGGCAGGCAGCATAGCTTTTGATGCACTAAAGGCATGTCACTTTATCCTTTAATCAGTTCACCTCTTTCAGTGCCTTTGCACGCATAGGGAAGCCACAGATTTACACAGCACCAGAGCTACTTGCCCAAACACTGGCCTGTTGCTGTAAGTAAAGACCAAAATGCAGAAACCTTCTTGCTGCTTTTCACACTCCACCAGAGATCAATGCCTCATGGTCACTTCTGTTTTGGTGGTGGATCTGATGAGATGCAGTAGGTGTTTCTGCCTACACTACAAAATGCTTGCTTGCTCTGTTTTTTCACCTCAGAATACAGACAGAAGGCCTCAGTTATACTCTTATCCCAGGAACATGCAATTCCTTCCTCTAGCTACCTCAAATTCCCTCTGATGATTTCAGTTATATAGGATAGAGGAACTGCTAAATTTCTCCACCCACAGTTGTGTCAAGTTGATCGCTCTGCCTTTTTCCAGCATAATGCCATGAGCAAGCTTGTTACCCTATGTCTTCCTCAAGCCTTCATCATTTGTTGTTGCTGAATAACCAACCTTTCAGCTCTTGGACGAAGTTGTAACATGAAATGCTAGAAACTGATCTGGTAACTAGTCAGCCAGGATATTATATAGCAGGAAAGCTGCCCATCATGTCAGCTTTGCCAGTGCTTTTCCTTCCAGGGCTGTATGATTTATGATTAACCTGTGGACAAATTTCTCCATCTCTTGAAGTCTTCAAGTCAAGACTGAGCGCCTTTCTGAGAGATCCTGTTTAAGCACAAGTGGTTGTGGGTTGTGGTCTTGGTACATGGATGAATTGGATGAAAGTGTAGATGAAGTTATTGAGTTCCCAAAGCAAAGTAAGATTAGCTGATACAAGGTTCTGTCCAGGCATTAAATGCTGGGAAGTGCAATTCTGCAATGTGAGGACAGTTCATTTACCTGCAGTGGGTTGGAACTAGATGCGTTTCACATTGCTCACAGGCAGTTCTGCCCTGTAAAATGTGAAAGTTGGGAAGAAAAGCCCTGAGGCAGGTTGTACCAAATGAACTTTTTCTAAGTTGCCTTCTAGAGCCCATGTAGGAGGTAGAAATATTGCAAGTATATCTCTTGTCTACCCAGAGTACAAACCTCAAGTCCTGGTTGCACAGCGACTGTATCATTCTGTACGTAGTTTATCATCGTGTATCGCTTGAAGGAGTCTGTTGAGAAAACTGAGGCTTTTTCAGGTGTTGCTGCTATGACATTTTCACCAACCTGTCAGCCATTTGTGTGACATTATAAATATAGCCAGCCAGGATGTAGAAACGAAAGAAATGCTTATATTTCTTCTTCCTCCCTATTCTGCCAAAGGCTAAGTCAAAACACCTGTGAAAAGAGTCTTTAGGCCCGTGTTCTGAAAGATCCCCGATTCTGGTTACATTGACTCGTGTTTTATGGAATTGCATCAGTCTTCCAGTCAGGGCTGCGGAGCCCACCAAAGCAAAGGCAGTATCTTTTGGGCAGTCCAAAACTAAGGCATCTTTTCCTTTTACAAATCTGTAATGCCCAGCGCTCCTGTCGGTGTTGCTTACTGCAGTGGCTTAAAAAGAGATGGATACATTCAGTGCTTTTCCCTCATTATGCCCAAATCAAGGGAAAAACCAAACTCTTAATTTTTAGCTGCTGCTGTCAGAGTCCTGTGGCAACCTGCCAGTGTTGTGGGTTGTTGGTTATTATGGACAAATGTGAAACTAGAGAAATTCCTTTAACTCCTGCATTTTGCATAAGTTGTCCCTGGATCTTTTTTGGTCCTGAGGTTTTGTTGCCATCATTTTAGCAGAAACCAGTCTAGCTGTTGAACATGCATGAATCTGAAAGATCTTAACAGAGAAGTCTGACTTTGGAGATCTCAAAATTAGACTGCTACAAGGCAGATTTCCGTGGCAGGGCTTTGAACAGCAGCTCCATTGCTAGTCCCATGCTGTGTCCACTGGAGCACATTGTATCCCCCTTCTCCCTGCCCAGCAGTGCAGTTTGGACTTTACTGGTCTCTGTGGAGTAACAACTTTGATGCTAGGCATTAACAATGAGTTTTGTCGGCAGAGCAATAGAAAGCATCAGGAATTTGAAGAATCACTTAATTTAATCCTCCTCATCCCAGTATGATTTGGTTGAGGTACTAATGCAGCAGGACAGACCCATGTAAACAGAGTCACCAAGTGATCATTCCCTCTGCTTTCCGTGAGGACTCAGTCTGCATTAGTGACTCTGCCCTGTAGACCTTCTGTCAGACGAGCCAGCTTGGTACATGCTTTTAAGCACTATATGCATGTATTGTAAATGGTAGCTGTGTATTTTGGTGGCGTAAAAGCTGGAGACCATTAAGGTGTGACAACACTGCTCTCCTACACTTCAGAGGAAACTCAGTTTGGTCGACCTACATTTATCTCAGCCTCTACATGAACCTGCTCCTTAATCTCTCACTTCTGTTGTTGCGAATCTGAAACACTGAATCAGGAAACAGAGGCTTGCCAAAATAGTTAAATAAGCAGAGCCCGTGATATTTGGAGATTGCCACTGTGTTTTCTTGCTCACATGTCCTGGAATGTGTCTCCCGGGAGGGGGAAGGGAGCATTTGTGAATGTAGTTGTTGGAATGAGTCATTATGGTAAATACTAATTTTTTCATAATTTGTGAGTTAGGATTAGATGTTCGTGAAATAATGATTTAGGCAAAACTCATGATAGAGCTGCTGGTATTAACCAAGAGGCCTGATGCACGTGTGACATGTGAGCAAGGTAAAAAGCATCCTTTTAGGGAAGGCTATTTTTAGAAGTTACAAATTCTACCTCTTCAGTGTACTGTCCTATTTTTAACCAGGAGTGCTTCTGAGCTCTCAGCCGTGCTCCCAGCCGTGTCTACAGGAGCCTTCTGCACAGCATCACTTTGTTAAGAGCTTGTCGCCTAATATGGAACATGAACTCTTGAGGTAACTGCACTGGGTTAACCAGTGACAAAATGGGTTATATTAGTTTCATCTTTCTTTCTGCATCCCTTAGTACCACTTTCAGAGGAGGTGGCGAACCTGTGAGCAGTGAGCAAATTTGGATGAGCAGGTAATCAAACAGACAGGCAGGTTTGGCTGAAGCTGTGAGATGTTTGGAGAGTAATGGAAAGGATCAGATGCCACACGACCCTCCCCTGCTTCTTTTCCACCCTCAAGAGCTTTCAGCCTCAGCAACAGCACTGACGCTGCTGTTTCTTAGGAACAGGAAAGAACATCCCATAGACTGTAAAGGCAAGTTTTTGGTAAGCATGGGATAGGATAGCCCGCAGCCACAAGTCTTACATCACAGCAAGTGATCTAAGTTCCTTGGCTGTTGGCAATGGAAGGAAGGCAATGCGAAAGAGTGGCAAAACCCATTGAATCTGTATAAAGATTTGTGAGGAAAAGGGGAGCTTTTGTACATAATAGCTCTTCTTCATATATACAAGAGTTGTAGCACAATGATGCACATTTTTTCAGGCAGACAGATGTTAGCTATTGAGAATTAGGTCAGAAAAGGTTGCGTCTGTAATGAATGTGTGATAGTAATTACCCTGAATGGCCCTGTGTGAAAAACTTGCTGACTCCCCTGCAACTTGTTATCTACTAGATGCTATTTAATCCCACTTGTAGGCTTTTGAAAGTTTGGCTAACAAAGTCTTTGCAGGTGTCATGTAATTAGCATCTCTGTAGCTCTGGGATCTGAATAGACATGACAAACAGAGAGCAGGGAGGGGTGTGATATGATACACAGGCAGGTGAACAGTGTGTGTAGGAGTTGTGTGTGAGGAGATGGAGAAGAATGAAAGGAGTTTGGCTGGAAATGAGAGAGGAGGGTGTAAGATAATGATCCTCTAAGGGGGGGAGAGGACGGTTCAAACAGAACCTGAACAATGGGCTGAAAAAGCTGCTGTCGCAAATTGCGTTACCTGCCTGGGCACCTCTGCTTAAGGGTTTTCTGCAGATGGTTCTTCTCATTTTAAGTCTTTGTCTGATTCATCCTTGCCATCTTTCCTGTAAGTGTATTTCAGTACGTTCGCCCTCTTAACCCAGGGCTTGGTCATCTTGAGCAGCTTGTTGGACTGCAAGTGCCTGGTCCCCATCAAGTCTGCTCATTGCCTTGGGTTTTCATCCAAATGCTCTTAAATGTCCAGGTAACGACAGCTTGGCCCTGGGAAGTGAAGAGCAAAGTGTGTCTGGGAAAGGGGTTGATGAAGAGGGGACCAGGATGGTGGCATTCAAGGGAACTTTGATCGTTCTTCTTTGTAGTTTTGGTCATGAACGTTGGGTTCAAATACGCTTTGTTTTCCACACTTGACTGGTGGTAATACCTCTGTCTTAAGGTAGTTCATCACCAGATCTTCACTTTGGTTTAACAGTGAGGGGAAACTAAGGCACACAGAGCTGAAGCAACTTGTAAGCAATAGGCAGAGCACAGTAGAAACCTCTTTTGAACTGATGCTATGAGCTGGCTTGCCCTGCCTCACTCTGTCACTGAGGGAAGGTAGTGCCTACATGGAAAATGGATGCTTCATTTAGCCATGTAACCAGGAACATAAGCAAACATATAAGCCATGCTTCCGAGCATTCACATCTCCCAGCCTCACAGGTGGGGGTCCCCACTCCCTCCAGACAGGGCGCTTGAAAACAGCAGCACAAAGGTTCCCAAAGTTACTTAATAGATTTCATGAAGTGCTGTTATGCCCCATAAAGGAATTTGTGTTGAGCTGGAGCATTGTTTGTATTGACACTGGTTGCTGGTATTGCTGTTCTGGCACTTTGTGCCTGACCAGTGGCTCAAGATGAGGGCAGGGAGGGCTCGCAAATGTCAGTATTCCAGGTTGGGAGATATGCACTTGTCTGTGTTGTCCCATCTCCTTCGTTTTTAAATCTCATATTCTACATTGCCTTTTACTATGGTATACAAGCACCCAAAAAATGACAAATATCCAATTGCAGTAGGTGTTTTGGCTGAGCGGGAGATGGCCAAACGAGGTCTAATGGTGGGAAGCTAAAGTTGGGCGTGTTGAAATAGGAAGTAAAGGATGCATTTTTCTATGCTGAGGCTAATTAACCATTGAAACAATTTACTGAACAGTTCACTGTCACAGAAAACCTTTCAGTCCAGGCCTAGATGTTCATTTAAAAGAAGTGGCATAACTCAACCAGGTGCGCTGGGGTGATGTGGAAACGTGAGGTTCTCGATGTTTGTGCGGGCTGTCTGGTGTATGTTCACAGTGATCCCTTTGGCCTTAAATGAATCTCCCAAAGGTGCTATCAACTCTGTCTTTTTTTAATATCTGTACTCTTTTTTAATGAGCAAGAGGTAATGGTATAGGAAAGGGGTTTTTTTTGTGGAGGAATGGGGAAGAAGGCAATAGACACAGCTTTTAACTTCACATGCGCAAGAACTGCCCCATCAGTGGTTGGATTCTGTTTTGCTCTTCCCGATGTGGCTGGTGCTGCTCCTTCATCATAGATGGGCTGGATCTCTCCAGCCCTCTCGCTGGAGTTTGCAGAGATAAATTACATCCATGCTGTTCTGGAGAAGAGGGTGAGAGGGAGGGGTTTCACTCCAACGTGGATGAATTTCTCAGATCTTATTTAGCTTTTAGGTCCTCCCTGTGAAATTGTCCTCAAGAGAAATGCTCTGATTATAAAATGGGTGTGAAAATCTTTCAGATGGCATATTAGGACCTTTTGACCTTTTTTTCTTTAAGCATAGAGCCTTTTTGAGGGTGATAATACCAAAGTGTTACACTTTTTTTTTCTCCATTCACTTCTGCTTTCTGTTGCTGCCTGGGAATACAATATGCTACACTGCAATGACAGAGGCTGTTCTTGCAGTGTTCCCATCACATTCAGAAATAGGAAGAACAAGATGTACCACAAAAAAGATTATTTTTGTGAGACTCCACTCCAGCTTTGCAATTCCAAGTGCTTCAAAGATATGTCTGATCTTTGGTATGTTTACATACATCAAACAAGCTTTGAGGCTCTGCCCATCGCTGGCTATGCAATCTGTTTCCCACCTTCTTGTTCCAAAGGTGCTTTGCTCCTGACTCCCACCAGGAAGCTTGGGTTGGCGGTCCCTGCTAAAGTTGGGATGAAGGGTCACCTTGAGACATCCTCATCTGGAGAGACAGTCTCAACGTCTGGCACTTCTGTCAGAGATAGAAGGCAAACTGTGAAGCCTGTGGAAGGAGGTGGGCATTTCTAGAGGATGGTTTGTGTCTCAGGTGGGATGAACTGTCTCTGAGCATGTTTCTCAATCCTTAGAGGGTGAAGTATCTGTCAATTATATGCATCACTTTTGTGTCTAAATAGGAGGGATGCATCTGAGCTGGAGAGAGAGAGCAGATATTGGGCCAGTTCGTGGGTCAGTTGTAGCTGTGAATTCAGTGCAGACAAGTTTCCTTCAGCAGCAAAGAATACCAAAGTGCTGTGGTGTTCTTTGCTTTAAAAAGCTCCAAGAAAGAGGTTACTGTGCGTTGGTATCATCACTCAGGAGCTGTGGCTGCTGTCCTTTGCATGGGGCTACCATGTTAGCAATGCACTTGAGTGATATGTATCAGCGGGAGATCAGGACTCAACGTGATGGGGAAAATGGCCTCTTCTATTTGATTGTTAATTATCTGCCTTTAATATAGTTCAGGCACTTGAAGCTTTATTTTTAGAGACTGATTCCTTTTTGTAATTTGATATAATGGCTGAAATAGCTTTTCTTTGATGACCTAATTCTCATCAGGACTGACACTGCAGCCGAAAGATATGCTCTTATTATTCTCCTTTGTGTTTCTGTATTCCTTTCTCTTAAAGTCTGGAATGGACAGAGATGAGCTTGGTTTGAAAGCTGTGGCTCTCCAAGGAGCTGGAGCCACACTTCTGCTGGGTTCTTATTGCTGTGCCAGGCCAATACAAGAGCCTTGACCTTAGCAGCTTGGGTGCGTAGTCAGCAGCATCATCATCATCAGAGATTGCCCTTCAGCATCCCCCTCCAAGCAACACATGTGTTATTACTGCACAGTTGAATTGTGCTAATATTCTCCTTAATGAGTCTCATGACCCAAAGATGAAGCCTAAAAAGAGGTCTGTGAACCCAAATGTTTTCTGCCTCTGTTGACCTAATCCACAAGCAGGAACCTGGCCTCCTTGGTTACAAAACATTGCAAATAATGATGCCAGGAGCTAAGCTTTATCAGCCACCTCTTCTTAAAAAAGATTTGTTGTATAATAGTGTGTTGGGTGTTGTTTTGCTGTGATTTAAGGGTCTGGGTCTGCTCATTGATTTAAGTATTTTCCAAGAGCATTATGAAGCTGGATATTGGGTCAGATTTCTGGCTTGCAAACCTCACAGTTCAGTAACTCACAGGCTCTTGTTAATAAAAGCCCTCAGGAGAAGAGATGCGCTAGGGCGCAGTGAAATATATGCTCTGTTCACAAAGGTGGCGGCAGCTGCATCAGATGATTAATATTTTGTACATCCTGACACTGAAATGCAGGGTTTGGCTGGAGGACCCAGGTATTGTTGTGTCACAAGTGTATTTTATTACATTTTAAGCTAGAGCAAGTGAAACAGCACATTTGCTTCCATATGATAAATAATGGAAATAAAAACTGATTGAATAACAGCCCTTCAAAAGGGGAGAAGCTGCTGAGAGCTTTCAGCCTTCTGATCTTCTGGTTTGCTTTGTCTTGGCTTTTTTATTTCCTTAAGGGAGTTTATAGTATACGGGGAAATGTTCCCTGGGAACTGAATTATGTAACTTTCATCAGTGCTAACGTGTGATGAAATGAACACTGAGCCATTCAATTAACGCTGCTCCATTACTTACACTGATATACACAGACATATTAATAGCATCTGCATTGATATTGGTTGATTATAAAAACACTGTCATTGTCGGTGGTAGAAATTGCTGGGTGGGTGTTACAGGAGGGTCGACATGAGATGGAATAAAATCCTGCTGATGCTGGTGCTCAGCTAGCAGCATTCCCTTACCAGCAGGGGATCTGCTTCATGTTTGCAGTTCTGTCAGTGGAATAAACCTCCAGTGGGTACTTCCTAAGTTGCTGAGTGTATGGCTCAGCAACTACCAAGCTCTTCCTTTTTTTGCCCTTTTTTCTCTTTTAAAGAGGAGGAGTCAAAGCCATGATCTCTTCGGTCCATTGGTCCATCTGAAAGGCTGCATACTGCAGCTTCAGAGGGAGCACAGGGAGAGCTTGACATTTGCATTAAAGAAAGCAAGGGTAAATGAAAGGGAACCTCAAACTAACTTGTCCTCTCCAAATTTCCATGTGTTTGAGATCTGTGATAAATACACATGGGATACCTTGTCCCTGATACTTGGTTCTCTACAACACACAAGGGTTTAAGGGCAGCTTGCGCTAAGTAACACTTTCAGATTTTTTTATTTAGCATTAAATTCTAATACAAATTTTGTCACCTCTTCAAGTTACTTCTTTCTGAGAACAAGCAACAAATTGTCCTTCTATGGTTAAGTACAAAATCCTTACACCAGAGATATCTGAAACCCCATCAGAAAGGTCTTGGGTGCCATAAAATACAGCCCACAGAGTAATACGCTCCCAAAAGCTGTACTGGCTGAAATGCACGCTTGGCAGATGTAGCAGCTCTTAAATGGCTTTAAAACAAAACCCAGCGCAACATCAGCAGTGCTAGGAGATGAACGAAAAGGTAGGCTCTCTCCAAACCTCCACTTGCATGTGTTGTGTTTGCATAACTCCCACCAGCAGTTTGTGTTAGCAGATTTATGGAGCTGGCTTAGATTTATGGCAGAGAAACAGTATGAAGGCCCTGGGGGACAGTCAGTTCCTGCCCCAGCACAAAGTTCTGCCCTTATCAGCAAGCTCTGAGCCAGGTGCCTGGTTGCACCAGAGTGGTTTGAACTCATTTGCTGTAAGCTGCCTTTTATGACTCCTTTAAACGAAGGCCAGTTCCTAGCAGGGATTGCAGTGCTTCTCTTGCAGCCTCACCTGCCCGTGAGCCTTGGAGCCTTGCAGGAAAAGTCTGGGGTTTTGGTATTTGGGGTGGTTTTTTGGCTGGGTTTTGTATGTGTGTGGTGGTCTTTTTGGTTTATTTAGTTTTGTTTCCTTTTATTTTCTTTTAAAAGTAAAAAAGAAAAAGGGAGAGGTTTGAAAAAGGGAGAGGTTTGCAAAAGGGAGAGGTGAGTTAGTGTAGTGGCTTTCATCCTATTTGATCTATTGTAGAGGTGATGTTTGCTTATCTCTGGTAATGATTTGACTGGTCCCAAATCAGCGTTAACACCTGTAAGTGATTTATGTTGCTATTCATCATCTCAGTTTCACAGGTAATATGGTTTAATGCAGATGCTCAGCACAGTGTTATTAGTGCAGCACAAGCTGCCCGTAGCATGAAACAGAGAATCCCTTGCTGGGAAACCAGCCCCCAACAGTTCAGAAACCTTCCTGTTTTGCACTGACTTTACCTCTGTGTTTGATGGCTGGGTTTAAAAGACACAGTTTAAGTACTTCAGGCTTTAAAGAAGGTTGGATGGTCTACCTGATGTCTTGTTCAATGTGGGCCCTGCACTGTTGGAGATGGAGCATCACCAACTGATCGCATCCCTTTGTGCTGCATTGGGTTAGTGCATACATCTTGGTCAGCTTTCAAAACTTGACCCAAGGTTTTCTATGCAAAGTGTCTACCTCAGAATTAGATTTTAAGAAGAATAATAGTTTTCAGCACATATAGCTGTGGCTCAGTGGTTTTTGTTGAACACGTTATTTTATCATGCTCAAATGTTCAAATAGCAACATAATTGTTAGTGTTATCACGTACTCCCTTGCAATGCCTTGCAATCTGGAAAGACATGATTGTGCAGTCTGAAAGAGTCTTTTGTCATCACTAAGTGTGTTCGACTTTGAAATCTGAAAGATTTCGTGCGGAACCTCTGAAAGATTTTGTTTTGTGTGTGCTTGGTGCAGGTCAGGGTAAACCATCTTCTCCAGAATCTTCATCTGTGATGAGCATGCATGTGCTGTAGCTGCAGGAGCTGATGAAGAGGTTTCTTGTTCTTAGTCCCCATTCATCTCCTTCCACAGTTGCTTTAGTTCATAGTTTGCATTTCAACCTAAAAAGCACTTGTTTTGCAGACCTTCCTGCATGGCAGGATCACCTCTTTGAGTGCTGCTCTTTGAACACTAACTTGTCTTGTTTAGTATTAGATTTGCCTGACCTAACCTAGTTCTGACTATGCTAGATATGTTTTTGTTGTGTAAGAACAGGGAAAGATGGATTCGTTTGGTTTCTTCTTCCTGGTAAAATAATGACCTGTAAACTGATGTGTGCATCTGGACATTGTCTCTGCAATACTGTATTTTCTCCTCCAGAACCACCTTGGCGTCATGCCCATGTAATTAAGTCAAAACGAGCAAGCAACACGTGCTTTGACTGTGCCATGTGGCTCCCTATTGTATGTGTTACAATGGAGCTTCTCAGAACATGCGGGTTAATTAACATCTTTTAGGGACCTGAATAATAGATAATGGTGCACAGGGCTTTAAAGTGTTGGGCTATAATCAGTTTATTAGAAGACAGATGAAGACAACACAGCAGGGCTGTATTATTCTTGCCTGTAACCCTGGAAATTAAATTGCATAGCATTTATTTGAAATTACCCAAATGCAATCTGTTTAAAAATGCACCAGGACCCGTTTTGTTCAGGTCTATACTTTACTTGTTTGTTTGTTTTCACTGTTTCTGGAGGGGAAAGACAGCCACGTTCTGCCCCTTCTAGTGCCTTGCAGCACTCATCGCTATTGCTTTCTGAAATTCCCCCTTAGCTTAATTAACATTACAGACTGTACCCAAGCAGCGTTAATTAATCAGTTGCAAATGGCAGTTTTGAAGACGGCAGCGGTGACTACTGTTAGCAGTCTGCAGTCAGCTTCTGCTGCCCACACGACAGGGATGGCACAAAGGAGCTGTGAGTAAGCAGTAGGCTTTTTGCTCATTTCTTTACTTTTTAATGTCAGAGGTGGAAATCCTGCTTTATTCTGTGGTTACACATCTCTGTGTCCACAGGGCAGAACCTGGTGGTGGAAAGGACAGACTCTGGCAGTTTGACACTCTTGTATGTTGATGAGTGAATCTCTTTTTCTTCCTTCTCTGCTGCCTTGCAGCGCTCTCTGCACAAACTAGAGAGCTGTCATGTGGCCTGGTATCCCACATCTGTAAGGCATTTCACAACCAGATGGAGATACCTGAGCGTTGACCTCCACCACATGTCATTTTATGACAGCGACTGCTCTGCAATGTGTCAGGTAGCTGAACTGCTTTTAAACTCGCCTGATGCATGCAAGAGCCTCACAAGCTGAGAGTCAGGTTTTGCTTTTACCATTTGTTTTGCTCTGGAGATCAGTTTTGTGACCCCTTGCAGGCTGCAAGTGCACGGATACAAGTGCGGGCAGGCTGGAAGCCAGCTGGAGCAACTGTGCTGTAGTCATAGCATCACAGCCCTCTCTGTGGTGGCAGTATCCCAAACTCGTGCCCTTGTCAACCCATCGCTGAGATGACTTGCAGAACCTGTGAAGTGCCTGGTAGTACCCAACCTGTCCTCATTTACAGGGTATCAAGTGACAGCACTGGAACATGAGTCTTTATACTCCTAAAAATAAGAAACAAAAATGTTTTCTCTGCAATGCTTTGAAGAGCTTTAGTAGTTGGCAGTCCATTTTTTAATGGGCCTGAGTGGATGCCCCCTCTGTATCACTGCTTGGCAGGCTGACAGCCTGGCCGCCTGATGCCTTAGACAGTAAACTCAAAGCTTCTGCTCAAAATCCTGGTGCTTGCTGGCTTTATCAGAATGCAGCAGCTTCCATTCTTGAAGGGCTTTAGTGTGCTGAGTGGAAGCAAAATGCCTTGGTCATGACAGTGGGATGAAACAGGAGCTTTCACCCAGGAGGGAGAAATGAGCAAGCATGGCTGGAGGGTAAGGAAGTCTGTGTGATGGGGGCAGATGGATCCTCAGCTTGGCAGCTGTTTTCCTGTCCTTTTAGGAGAAACAAAGGGGAGATGCAGCACAAAAAGGACAGTGACGTGGTACGCAGCACATGTGTGATATGAGATGCTTGGTGATGGAGTGCCGAGGAGAGCCCAGAAAGCTTGGCTTGTGTTGTCTCCTCTGCCATTCGCCAGCAGTGGGAAGTGAGGCAGGTATAATGGGCTCAGTTTCTTCTGTCTTCAGAGGGAAGAAAGGAATATTTTGCCTTCTTTTCTTTTTG
This sequence comes from Psittacus erithacus, assembly GCA_009867235.2. Classification (NCBI taxonomy): domain Eukaryota; kingdom Metazoa; phylum Chordata; class Aves; order Psittaciformes; family Psittacidae; genus Psittacus; species Psittacus erithacus. Next base: position 19,835 of record WYDI02141191.1, on the reverse strand, counting down.
CAAAACGCTTTGAGGTGAGGGACTGTGGAATGTGCAGTCCCTGAAATGAGTGTTACTACTGAACTGAGGCCACAGAGATGTGACCTTTTCTAGCCTCTGCGGTGTCAGCTGTGTTTATTCCTCTAGCTGGTATTTAGGAGATGCTGACCCTTGATCCCAGCAGACAGAGTTGCTCATCCAATCCCAAAATGAGCCGGGTGACCAAACAGGTTTTTGCTCATCGGGTTCCTTTTGACTTGAGAGAGGTCACATACCTTTGCACCAATGGCTCAGCCAGCTGGCCTGCCCTTCCTGCTTGCAAAAGAAATGATAAGAAGCAAAAAAGAGCCACAGGTGCACATGAAAGAGAATAGTTGTCTGTGGCTCAAGTCTTACAGCAGCACTTTTTATTGCCATTGGGTGGACATGGCAGTGTTGACATGGAGAGCTACCCTCCAAACTGTCCTTAAATAGGCAGGGAAGTTTCAGTGCAACTTGAATGCTGTAAATACATCTCCAGGTAGCTGGAAGCAGAATGTGGAACTCTCTGCTCTCTTCTTTATTCATGTCAGTTCTACTTTTTCTTACAATGACAGGTAAAGGGAATTGCATTCCCTGTGCCCACAGAGATTACACGGGGCCAATAGGCAACGCAGAGTCACTTTTCTGAAATGACAGCAGATACATTAACTTCTTTTGCCTTCTGGATTATTCACGAGCCAGACAGTATGCTACCTAAATACCAAAGTGAGTAACGAGGATTAAGTGTTACCTCTAATTCCATTGTTATGAGTCTTTCAGAACTTCCTGCTCAGGCTTAACTGTTATTTTGGTGCAAAAAAGGCAAGTCTTGGGAGCTGAGCTGCTGTTGGTATGTGACATCACAGCGCTGTGATTTGGGTCCGGCAGGACACATTCTAGAGAGCTAAGCTCACACAAGCTTCTTATGTAGATGTGTCTGAGAAAGTCTGCATGGAAAGAGAAGCACTTGTTAGTGAAAAGGGGAGATTTTTCAGTATGAAACAAAGGTGATTTTTCTGAATGCTGCTGCTGCTTTTCTTTTTTCCAGCTCACTTCCTGAGCTGTAAAACTCACATCTTGAGCCAGCGTATGAGTTTGGGGGAAGGTTGGGAACCTGTGGTTTCAATACAGGAATAGGCATATGTGAAATCTGGGATCAAAAAAGCAGTGGTGCAGGCACTCCTGGCAAGGGAATAAACTGAAATGTGGTCTTCTGGAGGCAGGTGAGGGAGGAATGCCATAATGCCTGGCCTAGAAATGGTAGCACTGCCCCTTTTTCCTTTGGCAAATTCTGGAGCACGTGTTTGGGATTAGATATTTTTGCTCATGGCAATGAAACAAAACAACAGAAATAAATAGTCCGCACTGGGCATTTATTCTGGAAGTGCTGGGTCAGGAACATCAGGAGTTTTGGAAGTGGAGTTGCTCAGTGTGAAGCTTTTTTCAAATCTCACTCTCCATAACAAAAGTTGCGAGAACAGTGGAATGAGAGCAAGCTTCCCTATGCAAGAGAATGGGTTTTCAGTGCCCATCTCCAGGGGCAGAAGAGAAGATCCATAGGTGTTGTATCTGTCATATGCAGGATGTCTCTCATCAAACTCCTTTTCCCCATTTCAAACCCATTAAAACCTTTCTCTATCTCCAACACCCATGTGCAAGCCCAGAGTTAGTTCAAATGCCCGTACTGAAGGGCTATAAAGGCTTGTCTCCATTCACCAGGAAGTGACCTGCTTCCCTCCGTGTTATCTTCTCTTGCGGTGGCAGGACCACAGACGCTTTCCTCTGCTGACCATGGTGAAGAGAAATGGCACAGAGCAGTGGCTGGTGGGCCAGGGCTTTGTTCACTGCCTGCCTTCACTAACCGGGGTTGTTGCAGCACACTTCTTATCAAGCCACGTGCCGAAAGCAGGATCAGCGCTAGTGAGCAGACAAAAGGCAGGATTAAACCTACCTTCTGCAGCAGCGTGTGTGTAGTGTTGTCACCTCAGGATGAATGAAGGGCCCTTTATAAACAGTATCATAGATCTCTCTGTCCCCAGAAGGGTTTTATACTTTCAGACTGTATCAGTCAGCACCTTTTACTTGTATTACAGCGCTTGCTGGTGAAAGGAACAGTAGTTTTCACGTACGACATCAAGTACACTTTTTTTTCCTGTCTTCCTTTTCTCCACTTGTTCACTAGTTCAGTATTAACAATGAGCATAAATGCTCAGGTTTGCGTAGTAAAATTGTACATGTGGAGATCTGAGAATTATCCCCTTGTAAAAGCCAGGAAAAGCAGTTCTACACTGACTTTGGTGATAAAATAGATGTGACTCAATACAGCTTTGCCATGATTCTGCAGAACAATGGTACACTTTCCTATAGTAATGACCTAGATGGACTCTAATCTGTTTGGACTTTGAAAATTGCATATAATCAAACAGTACTTTGTGACACACACTTCAGTTATCATTCCAGATGGCTACTAACCCCTGTTAGTACTATGTGTTTGATGGTCATTCAGCAGGAAAGAAAACTTTTCTCTTTCCTAAGTGATAAGCTATAATAATTTGCCTAAAGGCTTCAATAAATGCACTGGAGTTTATTACAGTCTATGATTTTAGTGCCCAGGTAATTTCCTTTAGACACATGCCCTGCCACCGTCTTGTGCATCATCTTGCCAAAAGGCAGCGATGAAATGATTAAAGCTTTCTGTTTGAGGACATTCCCAAAGGTCACTGATCTTTCAGATCAGAAACCCTGTTGGTCATCCCTGCGTCTTTCATCAGGGAAAATAAGACACATCAGGTTTGCACAGTAGAACTTGCAGGGTGATTGCTGGGTTGTGTCTGCTGGATGCTTCTCACTCTGGCAGCTGTCTATAAGGTGGATCCATTCAAATGGAGGTGTTTGCAGGATTGCCTCAAATTTACCCTAACATTCAACAGGAGATTGTCAATATTATGCCATTTGATGCGGGCAAAAGATTCATTTAATATAATGTGCTAATGAGATGAAGTAAACTCTGGGTAGCTATTTTTCCCCTCTGTCAATGCAAAATGTTTCAATAATTTCAGTGAAGCATTTTGGAAATGTTTCTTTTGGCAAAGCAAAAATGACTCATGAGGTCTGATGATTTGTCATGACATTGGACTGCAGGAAGTATCGCCACAGGGATGGAAAAATCTTTTCATTTTACTGAACTGCTTTGCGAAACTTACAGAGAGAAACTTAAGCCTCTGTAAGTTTCTTTGCATCTCCTGACTATGCGGTACACACCGATGAACCACTGTGATGTTTGTAGGTGTTTATCTCCATGGAGTGCTAACCTAAGCAAATAATGGATTTGACTGTGTAAAGGAAAAAAGTGATTAAAGGAATTAACTTTAAATGTGTTCACGGTTGCAGCTTCACAGAGAAAGGGAGCACAAACAGGGTAATGTAAAGAGCCAAGTCCCCTTCTCCTCCCCACGGTTCAGGTTATGCTGGCAGTGGTGGAGGATGGTGCTTTCTGTCAGACATACGCCTGCTTTGCAAAGCAGAAGTGATCACAATAAATACCAAGTGCTTTCTATGCGTCCACTCTGGATCCTTTTTTTATTGCTGGCTTTAATAATAAAAACCTTCTGGGAGATGATAAAAGAACAGAGCGAAAGCAAAGGCAGAATGTTCTCCCAAGGTGGCCATTTCATTGGTGATGCTTTACCATAAAACTAAGTTTGTAATTTTCCTATATCCCATCTCCCACAGGATGCAGATTTGGTGGCATATGGCTGAGCATCACATTAATTTTTTATCAAGATCTTGTGGATAACTTTATTGAGGTTTGCTCAGGGGGAAGCTGCAAACCAGCCCTAGCAGCCTGCAGAGTCTGGGAGGATGCTGTGAGAAGCTTTGCTGGAGAGATCGTGATGGCTTTGCAGGAATGCAAGAGGTGTCAGGGAGCATGATACAACCGGGACAATACGTATTCATGACAATGCCTACAAAGAAATCCCCAATCAGGATAAGTGAGTGTTTTGCTGGGTTTAACTCCTGTTTGGGACATAGCAATGTTGTCAGTTGTGTTTTCTATAAAATTAGGTATCTGTGGAGAGTAGAAATTTATGTTTAGTATAATTGTGATTGCTGGCTTTAGGATCGCTGCTCTGTGAAGGTGCCATGTGTCTGTGTCCTTTATGCCTGCGATGCGTGCCAAGCCCTTGACTTGTTTCTGTGGTTGACGACTGAAGATAAAATTAAGACTTGATGATTATTAAAAGGAGAAGGACATAGAGTTCAATAGGTGACTGCGCACACTATGAGAAGGGATCTATCAGAGCAGACTGTAAAATACCTAATGTGGAATCTGGGCATTTCTTGGTAGCAGTGCTGGAGAAAGGAGATGTAGGCTTAGGATCCTGGTTAGCTAAAACCCTGGGAATGTCCTTGGTCACGTTCCTTATCCTCTTATTGCCTCAATCCTGTCTTAACTGGTTTAGTGAAGAAAATACCTGAATTGTATGATATGCAGTGACAGGAGCCTCTTACTTCACTTCAGCAGGAGAGTGTGAGTCTCCCTTGTGCAAGGCTTGATCCCCCTGTGTTGGGAAACATCATTTGTTTTTTTGGGAACTAGGAGATGGTAAAAATTAGAGAGTGAAAATTAGAGGATGGAGGAAATGAGAGGTTTTCTTTGGACTGAAAGACCTGTTTTCCTGCCAAGGCAAGCTTGCTACATCCTACCAACCCGTAGATGAACTTCTACTGTGCCTTGAGATCTCTCTGTGATGCCACATAATAAGCATCTGTGATACCTATAAATACAGACAACATCTGAGGCCAGACTGTTGCTACTTGACCTTTGGAGCTTGCACAGAGCTGTCACTGACCTCCATGACCACATATTCATGCCAGTCATAAGAATTTAATACGTTTAAGACTCCTATTCTCTGTCAGATCTCATGAGTCTATGAAGCTGGTGTTTGTTAGGGAGGAGGCAGTCAAAAGGCACCTATAGACCTGCAGAAACCCAGTGTTTTCAGGCCTATCTTGTTCCCCAAAGCCAGGCAGAGCACATGAAGAAAGTAGGAGCCTGGTATTTGTTGCATGAAAAAGACCCCAGGTTTTTACAAGAAGTTTATATTGCCATTTTTGTTATTATCATTGGGCTTGTACGTAACAAATCAAAGCTGCTCGATCCCAGCTGATGTGGGAACAGTGGGGACAAGGCTGGTGCAGTCTGAGTATTCACAATGTACCATTGCACAAAATCTCTATGGTTTCAGGCACTTCAAATTTCTGCCTTCATTGCTTACAGTATTTCCCTGTTCTCCTTTCAGGCCTGCCTCTCCCCAGAGCCAGAGTTGGTAACATAACCAGAAAGGGTGGTACTTGCAGTGGGTTTCAACAGCACATTAATAACTAATCAAGGCTGGAATGATAGCAGGTGGTTAAAAAGGGCCTGTTGGTCATCGTTGTGAGCTCTGGCAGAAAGCCTGCCCTGGAAAATGTAATTACAGTCCAAAAGAATACGACAAACACTGCCAAAAATAATAAAAGTAGATCATCATCCAAAGCCACATCAGCTGAAACATGTGGCAATTCCTGCGGGCCAGCCAAGCGAGATCCTGCAGGATCCGGGGCTGGAGACGGCAGCTCTGCTTCCTGCGTGGTGTCGAGTTTTCATGGCATTGGGTCTCCATTCCTCTGCATGGAGGAGAATGTGGCAAATTGTGAAATTTCCCCCAACAGAATATTTTGAGAACAAAATGTCTGAGCAATCAGTGCTTTTATTACCTCTTCGGGTTTTTTATATGGCTAATATATCACGCAGTATGAAAATTCATCCCATGGAAGTGACAAAGTTTTTCCAAACCCCAAAATATAATCATGTGTTCCAGTTTGAAATTCCAAGAAGGAGTATTTTCAACGTCTTGTCCTTCTTTTCCCCCTTCCCAAAACTCAAAGTAAGTATAAGCAGCCATAGTCTCATAAAGCCTCCTGACTTCATGTGCTGCATGTTTCCAGTGGCACACTGGTCTGTCAAAAGCTTTCTGACCAATTTCACTTAGCAGGACTTTGCAATAAAGGTAAACCATATGGAATGACAACATAAGAAGCAGGTGGTTTGGAAATTACAGTTTGCAGCCGCCTGTCATGTGCTCTGTAAGATTCCTCCCTGTAGCAGTTCTTTCAGTTGTATTATTTTAAAAGTATGAGTATCGTAACATGGATCACTTAACAGAACTGGGCTCGGAAATGCTAGCACTGGCAGTTTGGCTGGCAGGACTTGCAGCATATGGGTAGTAACAAGCTCTATAAACCCTTTAATCCAACTGAAGTCCAGCCAGAATAGTTTGGTTGTCTGAATCTTGTTTCATTTTCTGAGCAGTCTTAATGGGTTAACTTCCTCCAGGAGGTGACGGCTGGAAGCAGAGTCAGGGCAATGAGCAATTCCCCATGAATTCATTAATAGAGCCACGTTGGAGATGGGCAGGAGCCAGTGAGTGACAGTACCAGAGTGACTTTTAGGAATACTACTCTGACATTTGCAGTTACTTGGTTCTGTGCAATCCCTTTTTTGTCTAACCAGGATGAAGGAATATTGACAAAGAAAAGCAGCTTGAAGGGAAAGGTCTGGGAATTAATTGTATTAATTTAAAAAACAAAGTTAATTTCATCTGTTTTAAACCAACCAACAAGAACCAAACCAACCTGAACTTCCAGCCTCCTGAAAACATGAACCCCGACAAAAAGTAGCAAATCCAAAGGAGGACGTCTCTGAAGAAAGTGGGAATTGGGCACTTACCACTAAGCCATTACTCCCAGGAGAGTGATCATGCAGAGCCACAGCAGCTCTTGAAAGGTGGTTGAGCACTGGAGAAGAGGATGAGTACTGTAACTGTTTTAGAGGTCCTGTTTCAGGCGCAACAGGGTATCTTGTGCCTTTCTGTGTTCATCCTACCTGTCCCACTAAGACTGTTTCCTTCAAGTGAGGGCTGCCTCCCACTAAATACCTTTACTGGGGCCATTCTAACATGTTTGAATGCAAGTAGAATATTTAGGTGCTTCTAATTCACTTCCCAACCTAAAAGGCAGTCCTGGGTCTACTGTGGGGTAAAATTGCCATCTTCTTCCAGAGCCTACATCCTTCCCTCTCCTGGAGGGCTGGAAAAGGGCTTTGTTTTTGTCTTCCTGCTGTGGTTATGGATACATAATTAAGGGAGACAAGCCCATAATGATAGCAGCAGCTGTTGTCTCCCCTGGGGAGAAAGAGACTCTTCAGGGACAGGGTCCTCCTTAGCACCAAGGAAAATACTCATGAAAGCAGCACTAGAGCGGCTGGCAGCTCCCCATGACTTCCAACTTTGTGAGAAACCTCCGCATGGCATGTAAGTTTGGGAAGTGGAGGGAAGGCTGGGAACTAGGGATGACATGCTCTATCAGGAGCATAGTCCCCTGGATCCAGCCTCCAGGGTTTGTGCTTATAATGCAGCTGACTGCTAGAAATTATATTGGAAGTAATCGTAGATTGGAGGATTATCCTGCATCCAGGCAGCCTTCCCATCCCCCAGAACAGACTAGCATCTGGCATCCCTCAGACTTCATCCCTTGGGGTGAGCAGGGCAGGACATTTAGAGGGGTTTGTCTGGGGCTGCTCTGAGATGTTTTGTTGGAACATCGTGCTGTGCCACCCATGCATTGTATGTATTATTCCCAAATTCTCTTGCCGAGAAGTTTGCATAGAGCCCGTTGAGAAGTTAAGGTTGCCACGGAGCAGAGCACATCCGGAGCCACAACTCCACATTGCCCACAGCGATCCCACAGATGGGACCTCAGCACACTCCTGCCACTGTCCCAGCAAAGTAGGTGGAGCTGTTATCTGTACATGGCCAAGAGCTGAGCATCCCTTTATAGTGAGAGACCTCAAAGGGAGGACATGGATGGAAGGAGGTGCAAGGATCCTGTCATCAAGCAGTGGCTGCTCACTAGTAGAAATCTATCAGCTCCTAGGCTAGCACCCTAAATGTCTGTGAAAAGCAAAAGGTGAATTTGATCCAAAGCCAGTGTAAGTGTTCCCATAAACCTCAGTGAGATTTGAGTCAGTGCAAAGAATGACTATTGTCAAGAGCAAATACTTTTCTCCAGTGGTGTTTGCAATAGGAGGAAGTGGAGCAACAGAAGTTTTGTTTTTAATTTCCTTTTCTTCCTGAAGGCTCAGCCATTATTGCACCAGATTAAATCTATTCTACAGAAGAAAGTGCAGCACTTTCCTAAGTGTTTGGTACAGATAACTGTTATCAGCACGAGGTTCCCAGCAGCTTGCCTGGCATCATCGGTGATTCCCAGGCCTCTTCTTGCTTCAGGAATTCAGGATGGGCTTCCCCACTACTTAGTGAGGAAGTGCACTCCACCGTGCAGCATAGTCTGAGTAGCAGCCAGGCAAAGGGAGATTGAAGAGACATCGCAAAAGATGTGGAAACTGCTCTTGCACAGTGAGTGTTTTGCTGATGGCTTTTGGGAGGGCAAGGGGTTGCTCAGACAGCTCTTGGGGAACTGCTGCTTTTCAGCCATTCTCTTCTTCCTGCTTTCCTTAGCAGAGGAGCCAAAACCATTTATTATGTTGCTGTTTAATTGTCCTGAGATTTTCCTCCAGACCTCTTGAAATGTCAAAAAACCCCCCAAAACATCAAAAAAAGGAAAAAAAAATAATTAGATAATATTTCATGGGAGCCATTGGCTGAGCTGGGAGCCCTGGAGCAGGGTGATAGGGACTGCAAGGCAATGGGAGATTTTCCCTTGCACAGAAATGCCTGAACAGCAGAAACTTTCCACCTATGTTCCAGAGACTGATTCTGTGGCAGATGCTGTGTTTGGGATGGAGAACTATGTGCATGTATAGCAGCTTGATCAGCTGGAAAGCTGCAGGCTGTTGGTGTATCCAGCACCATACCAGGCTGAATGAGTGGAAAACACCTTCTCTGGCTGATGCTCAGAGGGGAGGCCTTGACACCCAGGTGCTGTCAGCACAAGGAGGAAGTGGCAAACACCAAGTTAGAGGCATTAAAAGGACTAGAAATGCAGTGGTCTTCTGCTGCAGTCAGGTGTGAGGTGGGAAGGAGGAGCGGGGACTTTTGCAGGGAATAGCCTTTTAAACAGCGTGGAGAAGATCCAACAGGGAGGAGACACAGCCGAACATTTCCTCCTGACTGCATCATTGCTTAGAAAAGCAGCAAGCTGTCTGTATTGACATAAAATGTCAGTTCGAAATGGAACTTGCTGTTTTCTCATTTTAAGGGATGTGGGATGGGAAAGGGATACCCCCAAGACTGAGGTTAAAATGAGAAGGAGGCAGTCCTGGCAGCTTTATCCTCAAACGAATGTGTTACGTCTGTGCTGAACGCAGTGCATAGCTTCAGAAATAAATAGAAAAGGAAGGTGGTGTTGCATCAACCTCCAAACTGATGCCAAAATTCCCATTTTTTGGGCTCTGAGATTTGCCTTGAATGTGTGAGTATCTCATTGTGCTCTCAGTCGTATTTTAGCATATAAGGAGGATGAGAGGTGCTGGCTGGTAGAGAATTAAAGTGATGGAGATAAAAATGGGCAGGAGGCTCAAAAGGGGCTTCTGTATATTGTTGGTTGTCTCACAGGTGGGGTAGACAGCTTGTTTGAGCAGGGGAATAAGGATAGGACGGATTTTGTGCAGTTGTCTAATGCATCATGGATTGGTTTGGGTTGGAAGGGGCCTTAAAGATCATCCAGTTCCAACCCCCTGCCATGGACAGGGACACCTTCCACTAAACTCCTGTGTAGGATTAAAACCACCTGATGTTAAATGAGAAATCAGCACATTCAGAGGAGAATGGCAGTCCTGTGGAGAGGGAAGAGTGCCCTGGAAGTGCATTTCCATACTAACCTACTGTTGGCCAATTCCTTGGAAATAATGCAAGGAAAACTGGCTGCCTTTAGCTGAAGCAGCACCACAGATTTGGTAAAACAGATGTTTGTGTTTAAGGGCTGGGAGGAGATGAGCGCAGCTCAAAGGCGTGTGACTTAAACCCTTTAAAGAGTGTACTTGGCATTTGAGCATATCTTTTCTTCTTCCAGAATCTCTTTGGTGCCTGCTTCCCAAGGTAATTAGCATGGAAAACATAGGCTTGAAGGGTGGAAATGGCTAGTTCAAAGCAACAGCTATGGCTGGTGTGTTTTCACCTTACATTGAAGGTGCAGAACCTGTGTCTCATGGGCTCATGTGTCAGGGTGTATACAACCTGCCCTGAGTTTGCACCATGTGGTTGAGTACGTTCTTACAGCTGCTTCTTAAACCGAATTGACTTCCTCTGATGTGCTAAGCAACAAATTCCAGTGATACACCAGACTAGACAAAAACTCCTCTTGTTTCTTTGTTTGCTGCTTGCAGAAAGTGATGGGCTTTTGGGCTATTAAGCTCTTTTTCAGGAGTTTGCCTAACCTAGCTTGAGTCTCTAATCTCTTGCAATATATGCCCAAGCTACCTGTAAATCCTTTGGAGCAAGAGATGTATCTTTAATGAGCATTAAGCAATACCTTCAAGGATGCTGCTTTACATAAATAAAGCATTACCATCTGCATTTTGGCAGAGGGCAATGGAGACACATCGTACAGTGCAGGGAGATCTATTAAATCACCACGTGGTGCTTGTGTTTTTGTAAGTAGTGTCTGACCAAGATGCTTGCATGGTCTGATGCGATTCTGCAGGTTGTTTACATGTAGAGTAAGAGTGTATGTAAATATTAGGAGACAGGGCATCAGAGTGATTGCAGCTTAAGTAGGAAAACACTGCTACAACAATGCCACTGGCTTCATAATCCTCTATGAGTGTTCACTCCTTTTGTTAAATATGCAGAGACTGACGGAGATTGCAAGTGGATTAGTGTCTGGAATGACTGGTGCCAGGGATTGATTAGCATAAGCAAATTTCTCCTCTGGCTTCTCATCAGGAAGGAGAGAAATAGAGCAAGCAGTCCCTCCACTGCCTGGAAGGGTACTGGGATGCTGAGGAGGAAAACTAAGGAGTGGGTATGGTTTGCTCCCAGTGTCAACTACTAGGACCAAAGTAATCCCAAGACTTGTAGTGGGAGCATCCCCTCCTTGCAGAGCTCACAGACAGTGGCTACTTGAATTTTTGTTTTGCTTGCAAATGCAGTTTTGAGGGTTGTGGAGCCTTTGCCACCGTGTGATTTGTTTCTCTGCAATCTTGTTGATGCTATTTCAGCAGCCGGACAAAGCAGCAACCTAAAGGCTGATACCAACAGGGCTCTGGGCAGGGTTTGGTTGGTTCGGGTTTGGTTTTGCTTGGGTTTCTTTATTTCTGTGCTTATCAGAATGAGGGCGCAACCCTCATGGGTTGGGGTTTGAGCCATCAGAAGTACACTTAATCCTTATGGAAAATTCGAGACTGGATGCTGAGCTTGTGCTCCTAATGCGAAAGTCCAATCACTTTGTGCTGCTCTGCAAACATTATGTGTGCGCATCAGGATCCCCTAGGACTGTCAGCTGTTGGTATAACACTGATCCTTTCAAATGTAGCCTTGATCATGCTGGGGACAGGGATTTGCTGATAAAACAAACTTAAGGCTTGGTTAAATTGAAAATGCGGGATAGTTCCAGGCAAAATACCCACTTATAGGAATCAGAGTTCAGCTCAAAGTCAGCAGACATTTCCATGGATAAATCCTGAATTCTGATACAAATCAATATTTAAAGGGACGCTGGTGGTCTGGGGAGAAACCTCCGTGTAAGGTACCTTCAAATCCTAGCAACCTGTTTAGGGATTAACATCCGAATGCTAAATATAAGCCAGAACAAAGAACTGTGCTGTGAAGAAGTAGCAGGCAAGAGGAAGGCCATCACCTCTCTCTGCAGACCTGGAAGAATCGCATTAGGAGTTTGCTTTATCTGTAGTAAAAGTAAATGAACCTCCCCAATCAGCCTTAGATATAATCATTAAATCTTAGTAAACACAGGCGTAAATAAGTCATTCTGCAGCATTTTCATACCGTGGTGAGTAGTTTGCATTTAAAAAAGTGAATCTTCATGAAGCAGAAGTTGATTTTACCGGCTGCAGAAGGGCATTTGGTAAATTGATGGAAAGGTTTGACAGGAGAAGAGGGGAAGAAGCTGACAAGAGCTGTCCAAAGCTGCCTGATTTCAAGCTAGGTAATGATTTATTTCATGGCTCAAGGCAGGGCAATCAAGTGCTGAAGCCCTCTATGGGGTTCCGTAACAAGTGGTCTCACAAAAACGGGAGAAGTCAGATTCAATCCAACACTTCTGCTCTGCAGGCTTGCTGCTTGTTGGAACTGTTTCATGGGCCAAAAGCCGCTGCAGGTCCGACAGTGAGAAATGGGATGTCTCAGGACATCACTGTCAGGTCTTTTTCCAGGTGTGGTGTTGCACACAAATGCAGGCAATGAGCTGTTACTGTGGAATCAATAAGAAGAGCTCAGAACCAAAATTCAGATGTTTGTTCTAATGTGTTTTGTGTCCCTCATAAAGCACTGTATCATATTCATGCATCTTGCAGCATTGCACAGGGAGGGACTGGCCTTTATTAAAAGGTGGAAAAATGACGAGATGCAGTGAATGGTCCACAGGGGAAAGTCATGGCTAAGCAAGGAATTCAGTTTCTCAAGAACTCAGGAGTGCAGGGCATCCTTCCCAGTCTCTGGCATCCCTTAAGCAACCCTAAATAGATGTCCCCATCTAATGGGGTCTACTGTTTTTGAGCTCCTGGAGGCAAAACTAATAAATACTGTATGTGCTATTGTATAGATCGGAGAAACTCCCCGCCCTCTTCCCTCCTCTCTACCTCATCTCATACAAATACAGGGCTGGAACCACTTTGATCTCCATCAGAACAAAGACTAAACATTAAAGTGAATTATTCCGAAGTTGCTCCTCATTAATTAACAGCTGCAGGCACTTGGGAACATCTGTCAGGATTGTTTGAACATTCCCTTCGCTTCAGTGGTTGCATTGAGGAAGCGGAACAAATCAAAACATGCCGCTGGTCCAACACCACCTATTCAGGTTTCTTACAGTCACGAATAAGCAGGAGCGATAAGGAACAGGAGGTGGTGATGGGCAACTGGTTCTGTAGATGAGGAGTGGAGCAGCAGGAAAAAATGACATCTTCCCATGGTAAATGAGGAAAACTGTTTCCAGGAAAGCTGGGAAGCAGAGGCCTGGGGCTGAGAGCTGTCACTGGGCTCTGTGGGAATGCAGGCATCCCTGCGCCAGTGTGGGAACAGGGCAGCTCGTGGACACGCTGTCTGCCAGGGAGGATGGGCAGTGAAGGATGACTCCAGCGGGTTTTGCTGCAGGAAGAAGCCATCTGTCTCAGAAACAGCCTCCCCCTACCCTTACTGTGCATTTTGGAGGCTACATCAACTGATAGAAATCAGAGAAAACCCACTGAAGCGACGGGCTCTGCCCATCGGGTGCCAGGGCAGAAGCTTTTAACTCAAACATTTAAAGGCCAGTACCTTTAGTGCAGGAGGCTACAGCATCTCCAGTCTGTACCAGTACATCTTTATTTCCCGTAGGCTGATCTAGGATGGTGTCTCTTTAAGGGAAGGCTGCGGAGCGCATGAATTACAGTATTCCAGTAATCCCTTCGCTTTGGCCTGCCCTGTCCTCCACGCCATGGGAAATGTGGGACAAGCAGGGTTTTGAGATTATCTCGTGCTTTGCAAAGCCAGTTCCCTTTGTGCTTTTAGAAAGAGCTCACTTCTGCAGCAGGCAGGGGGCTGGGAATGGCATTCCCGAGAGGGATGCTCTCCCATGTCCACAGCAGCACCCCCTGGGCTATGGCAGTGTTTGTGTGTACTCTGATCTCCTCCATGTAGCCCATGCATGTGTTTTGTGACAGTCACTGAGCCACCTGGTCACTGTGGTCCTTGACAGAGAACGCGTTTCACTTCCCTTTCCGTTCCTACATGGGGATGTACATGCTAGACACAGTGGCAGCACTAGCTTTGCAGTGAAAAGAGTTTCCCAGATCTCCCAAACAGATCGGCTTTTTACCCACCAAAGCTGTCCCTTGGTGGTTCAAGGGGGAGTATGCTTTGCTGAAAATGTGCTCCTTAGGAGCTCAGTGCATAACCTCCTACACTCTTAATTTCACGGAAATGCCAAGGCAGGAGCAGCCTGGCTCAAGGGTGCTATAAGCCCAGCAGATACCAGTGGCATCTCCATGGCTAAATAAAACAGGAGGGGTTTGCCCATGGTTGGGATATGCTGTGTAATTCACTGCCGATGGTCCATATTCAACTGCTTCACAGCTAAAAGCAGTGAAGGTGCTTTGGGCATCCGGGCCATGGCTTTGTGGGTGAGTTTGGAAGTGTCACTGCTTATTTAAGTGATTATTTAACTCTCTGGTGCTTAAGCACATCTAGTTCAACTGCCTGCATGTTCATGGAGGAGCAGGCTGGAGCAACCCAGCCCTTCCCAGAAGGGTGACCCAGTAAATACAAAGCAGTGTTTTGCAGAAGTGTCTGGATGACTCAAGCAAACTTTAAATGTGATTGCAGGTCCCTGAAGGCACTTCTCATAGGGCTTCCCAGGGCTTTATTGGCAGGGCGTTGCTTTGCACAGGGGCTTTGTATCTATCGGAACTTTTCCAAAGTGCATCACAAACAAAACTCCTTCCTCTCAGCATCAAATAAATCCTCACTTTGGGAATGGTTGGAGCATGACTTCTCTTGCTGATGCTGGCTCTTGGGACTGGCAACAGGGCTGTTTTGACAGGGAGGTTTTGGGAAGAAGTAAGTAGGCAGGGGCCTGCAATTCAGCTCCATACCCAGCTCCACCCTGCATCTGGTGAGGCGCTGACATTTCTTGGTGTAATCTGCCTTCCCTTTTTCTCTCCCCTAGCTCTCCAAAGTGAGTGTTTCTCAATCATATCTCAGCCTGCCACTTGGTAAGGTCAGGAAAGTTGGTAACCCTTGGGCTCAGGGTCTTGCTTGCACTGGTGACTGGAGCTCAGGAAGGTGTGCTCAAGGTAGGCTTTAAACCAGTTACCACAAATAGGAATAGCAGTTCAGTCCTGGCAGCAGGATGCTGTGCAGGGCTGGGAGATGGGTCTGCAGTGGGAGGTGGATTCTTGGGTACTGAGCCAAGATGCTCACCAAATCACCTATCTCTAAAAACTGGGCTTTGAGCTGAACATTAGGTATGTGGCACTCAATGCACAGAGCAAAGGTATGAAGAAGAATGCCATGCTGGTAAGTGGAAGTGGCAGTGACTCTTGGCTGGGAGACTTGATGTTTGCACCATATCAGTATCAAGGCAGAACAGGACAGAAGGCTTCAACATTTCTGGGGATAAACTCTTGGTTTAGCACCTTCTCCTGTGTTCCTGCCAGTTCCTTTGAAGCCAAAGAGCTTGATTCAGGTGTGTTCCTGAAGCAGCCCTTTATTTGCACCTAAACATTGTGAGGTTTAAGTCAGAAATATCCTGCTGAGAGACACATTGCATAGTCTGTTATTGGGCAAAATAAATTTCAAGTCCTGTAATGCTTCGTACCGGGATGGAGGAGGAATGTGGGATAGGACAAGATGACAGCCTAACATAACTTTTTCATTTTCTCATTTCTCCACATTATAGGATACTTCTGACGTTGCTACCACTATTCACTAAATCCCTCTACAAATGCATTCATTTCTCTATAAAGCAAAACAAAACTCAGACTCCTGGCCATTTTGCTCCAGGGTTTCATATAAAGAAACTAAGCATGTAGGCAGAAGAAAGCAGACATGGGAAAACGCTGTATCAGAAAGGGATTGGGAAGTAGAAATGGGAGTGCGATGGGAAATATGTGTGACTTCGTTAAAAGGAATGGCTCCTGCTGTGAGAGCCCTGTGTGCTGTCCTGACATGGGAGATGCTGCTTTTCCTCCTCCTGTCTCACCTTCCCAGCTCACCTTCACCTGGCACTTCTTAGCAGCTCTCCAAAACAGATCGTGTGGTCTCAGCCCCTGGTGGGATGAGGCTTTGAAGCAAAGTAACTGGTGCTCTTTAGCTGACTGTGCTTTTTCTTCTCAGCTCATGGCTGTTCACTGAACCTGCTCTTACTCCTCGGTGTACTGTACCTAAGATGCCTCCTTGCTCACCTTGGTGAGGCTGGCAAACATTCCTGCATCTCCCTCGATGTCTTATTTCCAGCCAGAAGGGTTTCTACTGGCACATATTGTCCCCAGTTAATTCATAACAGGGTTCAAGTTGATGCTTTGCCTGTATCATGCTGTGAGCAACACAAGTTTGCTTGTGTTTTGGGATCCTGTTGCTGCTAGAAAGCAGCTTGGATCACCAAGGGACATCTCTTTATTACTGAAATACTGACATCCTTTATCTCCCTGTCTTTGTAACTTGGTTCTTGTGCACTTTGCATGACTGACTGAGCATCTCTGCCACAGTTTCTCCACAGATGAAGTGGTACCTGCTGCAGCTCTTTCGCTTTGCTCTAATGGAAAACTGCATTATCAATCCTGGGCCTTACTAGTGATAAAATCCCATCACAAAACGTCAGATCTTATACTCCCCTCTGTCCCAGTCCTTTCCTCAGTCTCTGAAAAATGTCTGTTAGGACAAAGTAGGATTTGGAAAATTGCTGCATTTGAGAAGATGGGCAGGAAGAGATTTCTCAGTCCAGCCTGGCTTGCTTCTGTTTTTTCCCCTGCCTTTTAGGGAGGCAGGGAGACTGGTGAAGAGGATAGAGCAGGAAAGCTGAAAATGAATAGATCTTTTCAAAACCAAACGTAACTGCGCTTTAAAAGGGACCAAACTGAAGTATTTGTGAGTTATCAAACAAAATGTTTGAGTTGTCCCAGAGCAGGGTCATTCTGGTTTTCAATTCACATCTCTTGAGTATGTCTAAGAATTGCCATAATTTGGTAAGGGTTAATTCTCAGATTGCAAATAAGAAAATACCAATTGCACAGAGGAGAAACCTTTGTCATCTTAGTTACCACTAGGCTGTGTAGGGCTAATGACACTGGGGATATGCCCAGCTCCTCCTTGAAGTGCTGGATGCAGGACCAAGCATAAACCCCTTGGAAGAGGCATAGTAGCCCTGCAGGGCAAGAAATATTTCTCTCCAGGGCAGTATCTTCGAGGAGGATGTTTATTAATGTGCTGCTCTGAGCCACAGAAATAAACTTTAAGCTGAGAATGAAAGGAAAGAGGCTGCAGTATCTTATTGTGATAGTGGAAGTTTTGCAAGGGACTGATGGAGCTGGGATTAGAACTTTGATCTCTTTGCTCTTGGTATTAGTGCCCTCTGGCTCCATCAAATCAGGCTGATCTAAAAGTTAGAGGGAAACATGTGAAAAGGCCTAGCAAGTGGTGTTAAAGCTATCAAGTTTAGCACATCCTTATCCTTAGCAGCAACACCAGGACCAGGAAAAGGGAGTTTTGCTAAACCTTCTCTACTAAGCAGCGCCTTTGTGGTTGTATGACTTAAGTGGATGATGTGGAAAGTGTTTTCCTAATAACAGGGTGACTAACAGTGGTGCAGAACTTCCCAAAAGAGAAAGGATGTCTTAAGCTAATACTAACTTGGCAAATGCCCCTTGAGCCCTCAATTCCACATAAATGTTCAACCACAGGCACTATCCCAATTGCCTAATAGCCTAATTCTTGTGCCCAACAGTGTGCTCTGTTGATCCCTGAGCATGGTCTAGTTCTGTACAGGCGCTCAACTATCCAGTGTCTTGGGTTTCTCCAAAAGCTGTTTGATTTGTGAGATAAAGTGTAAAATACTATTATGTAATGGTAGGATTTCATTGGAGCCTCAAAAAAAGGTGATAAAAAGGGTATGGGATGAGTTTTGTTGATTTTAAGGCAAACGATAGGAAAAGTAAAAACACAATTTACCTGGGGGTTTCTTAAGCGGCAGGTGGGTAATGATTTCCTATCGTACTGTAAGATCTTAGATATCCGTTTCCCTGTTCAGTGGATGTTCTATCCCACATTGCCCTCTAGCGAGGACACTTCAGAGCAGGTAAAGCTTTCAGCCATCAGTGTACAAAATGTGGTGTTTTAATAACTGAGAACACGGCTTGTTCCTGAAGTGGTGGCTTGCCATGCGGTGCAGGCAGTGTGAGAAGGGGCAGCATTCGTCTGTCGTTGGTGCAAGTACCTGCACTGGCCACAGCTTTGTTGGTGTTTGCTTTTTGTTAGAGCTAACTGCATCTGCAGCATCTCCATGCTGCTGCTGGGTCACCAGCCAAAGGTCCCTGTTCTTTTCTGCTTTGGAAAGAGGGGAAAATATTCCCTGGAGTTGTTTTAGTGAAGGATGAACTTTCCCTGTGTTTTTTGCCTTACCCTTTTCTCCATGAAACACACTCCAGTTCTGTGGTTTAGCCTGTATACACATGGTCTGACAACCTGCCTGTGGCGTAAAGATCATCACAGGACAAGCTTCTGTCCCTCTTCCACCCAGCATTGATACATCCAAAACATGGGCTCTATTTGCCACTGCCCCAGGCACTACTCCAGCCAATATGAGACCCAGTGTGTCCTTACATGTTTGACCATAATTACATAGGAATTCATAATTAATGTGCAGTCATCGAAGATTAACCTGGTCTTTAATTGTCTGTTTGTTCATCGGGGTAATAGCCGTGGCCATCTCTGCTAGATGCTGTCTGTTTAAACTTTTGGACTAAAAACTTTGTTCTAATATTGGTGATTTCCTGCCTGCAAACAGCCAGAGGGCACAACCGGATTGCACATATGGCAGATACATGGGTGAGGACAGCGTCCTGTTCCTCCCAGGGCTGTAGGACCCCCAGTAACAGGATTGGTAGTGTCTGGGGAGCTGGAATGGGCTGCATGCACCCAGCCTGCTCCGCGTGGCGCTTGCGGGATGAATGTCAAACACTGATGCCATCTAGTGAGCAAAAGAGATGTGATGTGGATATTTTATGAAGTGCTGCTGGAAACGTTATCGCCTCAAGCAGGGTAAGCTTTGGGGCTGGGAAGAAGGGAGGTGGTGCTGGGGAAATACATGCCTTTGCTTGGTCCCTCAACCTGTCTCTTCCCTCATTTCCCACAACATGGGACTGCTATCATCCACAAGAGGCTTCACATATTCCCAGAGCAAGGCATGGGCTTCCTAAGCAGCTCTGTTGATTGAGGAGCACAGATTCCCCAACTTACTGCTGGATCATGGAGCAAAAACGCAGTGCCCTGGGACAAGGTGACTGCAGGAGGGAAGATGGCTTGCTCCACTGCTGACCTGGGCATCATGGCAGAGACCCTGGGGACTAATTCAAGCTGGGAGCGTGGGCTGTGATGCAGTGCCATTGCTGCAGCTTTGAGTTTATCAGGGACAGGGCAAGGGATGGCAGCTTCTGCCACTGTCCTGACAGCAGTGACCTCTTACTGCAGCTGATACAATCTGACACTATTTTCCTTCCACCACCTTTGCTTCTCTCTCTTGCTTCTGTAGGTGGTGGCTGTGAAGGCTTTAACATGCTGGGTTTCTGCGCAAGTGGCTGGCTAGAGACGCCGTTGCTTTGTAGCTAGTTATTAATCCAGCCAAGTCACGGTGCCACAAACCTGGAGGAATTACTTTGCACTCTGCATTTGAAAAATGAAGGTGAAGTTATTTATCACCCTACCATCTGTCGTGGTTTAAACCCAGTCGGCAAATCAGCCACGCAGTCGCTCGCTCATTCCCCTCTGCCCTTCCTCCTCCTGCTCCTGGAGGGATGGGGAGGAGAATCAAAAGATTGTAACTCCCACGGGTTGAGATAAGAGCAGCCCAGTAACTAAGGTATAACACAAACCACTGCTGCTGCCACCAATAATAACAATGATAAG
>WYDI02141190.1:38401-78222 GCA_009867235.2 Psittacus erithacus | reverse complement strand
GTTTGCTTTTCTCCTGTTATTGAATGACACCTTCACTGTAAGAATGCCAGACACAGTGAGTCATGAAAAGAGCATCAGTCAGCAGAATTTTCAGGCTCTTTCCCTTTTTCTGTAATAAGCAGAAGCAGGACTTTGGAAATTTCAGTTTTCTTTTGGGTTGGTAGATATTTTTCCTTAGATCTTTACAGTTTCACCTTCATTTTCCTCATGCTGTTGCTGGTTTTGTTTCTTTCATTATGAGTGAATTGTTAGTTCCTTACCAATTTCTTGTTACTTCGGAGATACCAACGTTTCAGTTTTCAGAAGTGTTGCTTTTGACAACCAAAAGGTATTTCGCCTTTAATATCCTTAAAATGGTCTGTAAGAAGATCACTGGATTAAAATGAATGGAAACTGAAGTCTATGAGCCTGAGAAAACACAAGAAGCCAGGCAGAAGTGCACACAGCAAGTTAACACCAGTTCTAGCATCCATTTCAGGCAGTATATTATCCACATTCTCTTCCCACTCCTTTTGCTTTGCTTTGACGCAGATCGTCACCAGCGAATGGTATATAAGGCATATGCTGTTGTCTTTAAGCAGAAGCATATGGATACTTATGTAATCTTATTTAGTGTGCTAGTTTGTAACTATACTATTAATGCTTTAGGTTTTGGCCAAATTTCCCTAAACTTGTGCTGTCCCATTTTTAGTGTATGACACAGAGGCGTGTAAGAAAAGAAACTTGAATATATCCCCATTTACATCTCTATTTCTGGAAAATATTGAATTATTATTGCATTATAGCAATAAAGCAGGTTTGGACTATAGGGATTAATTAGTTATTTGATAAATGACTCAACAGTGAACTGAAATTAGCTAGGACATTTGGTTAGTTTGCCAGCAGTGCTATCCACTTGAGAGGAGGGTAGACTAAGGTGTTTAAAAATGCTTGAACCCCAGTTGAGGTGACGTTACAGCAGCCATGAAAAGGTGCATGTTCTTTATCATACAAGCACAGAATTCTTTTGTTTCTGCTCTGGATCCAAATTCCATTTTGACAATTCATAGTTTTTTATTTCTCTTCCACTACCAGAGTGTCAAAAATGAAATTAATGAATGTACAAACCACTTTCGTAATTGCTCCAGCTTTCCCCTGATACTTTTTCTTCACAATATGCAGAATAGGTGGTTTGTTACCAAAAAAGGCACTGAGCGTGTTCAAACTGAATCTTGAGGTGGTCATTATTTGACCTGACCCTTACAAGAAAACTTCTGTGCAAAAGATTCATGCTGTATACAGAAACAGCCTAAAAATGAATGTTGCTTTATTGAATTTGAATAACCTAAGCATTTTGGTAGTTGTTAAGAGAAGCTGATGTATTGGATTTATTTTCTGCTCTTTTCATATGTAAAAGTGACTAAAAGTTATGGCTTTAAGAGAACTTGTTTTTCTCTCTGGCCAATACTTAGAGATCTGGTATGGGCAGTTTGTTATTGTCTATTAGAACACTAATAGAGCTTTTGACAGAAGCACAAAGAGATGGCTCAGTACTCGGCAGATAAAAGAAAAACTGTTCAGTCATGGCTGTAAATGTATCTTAGTTCAACCAGTGAACAGGGACACTGCATGGACTTTGCTGATTAAAAACAAAAGTAAGGAAACAGAAGCTGGGCTTGACAATGTTAGGTGGAGAGCTGCAACCACAGAGAGCTCGGATAGGCAGTAGGTGGCAGAGTGCTCCCAGTAATCAGGAGGAAAGTTGTGACTCAAGCCTTTCCTAATGTCCCCGGGGCTGTAGTTCAAGCTGATGTAAAGATGAGAGATGTAAAGGTGGAGAGAATCACAGCATTCAAACAAACTATCTACTTTTGTAAAGTATGCCAGGGATACTGCGGTCAGCACTTGCTAGGAGAGAGGTTGTTGCTTCTATGTGCTGTGTTATCAGTTCCTAAAGTAACTGTGTCAGCTTATCCTGTCCTGCAGCAGTTGGGTGACCTTGATCTTGCTTTGGAGCATTTGCCACTGTTGACACTAAGCTAGTGCTTTGCCACGTCTAGAGAACAATATGTACATAGTTTACTCACTACTCAGAAATCCCTCTTAGCTGCATATACCTCAAGGAGATTTTTAACCAAAATAGAGTTTAACACATGGATTATTACGTTTGAAGATGTTTATAGGTAACCGAGGCCTCCACTGTCTTCTGCATACATGCAACATAAATGGTGTGTCTAAAGTAGTATCAAAACAGCAGACCATCCCATTAACATAGTTTCTGTACAGTACCCAAAAAGCTGGGATCCGGTCTTCTGGCAGAGCTTTTTTTTCATGCTTGCCCTTCCCTAAATGATGCTAACCTGGAACAAATCTACCTATCTCTATTTAGCAGATTGGTTTTAAACAAGTTCACCTTGAGGGGTTTTCACAGTGCCCTGCTGCTAATAATAAGTCCGCTCAGGAAAATACCTTGTCCTTGAGAAGCTTGTGGTGCTTCCACAAACTCTCCCATCACATTTGTTTTTCATGCCATTATTTTGCTGACTGCCAAAGGCTCTATCTAGTATATACTGAGAAGCTTTATTACCTACCTATGACTAGGCTGCTGTATCAGGGTAGGAGTGCCCAAAGACTGCTGAAAGCCATGCCACAAAATGGTTGGTAAACACTTGGGGGAGCTGCCCATCCACTATGTGAAAAGATTTATGGAATGATATGCTTAGCACTCATCAGATAATCTGGAACTAGTTTTGTCACCAGACAAGATTTAAAGGCAAAAGTATCTATAAACATAGATTTTTGTGATGGGAAAAGCATTATAAAACTACAAAATAACCAAACCTTATGGAAGTGATATTTTTATTAAGGTTATGCTGTTTTTAAAATGATACTTCCACAGTTGCTTCTATGTTTAAGCTGGCTTCTGAGACTGACCCTTTAGGCTCTGCTAATAATTGTGGGGACATCACATGGATAGGCAGAAACTTAGTTCTTTTCTTTTTGCTTTCCTTCTCAGGCTGTTTAGCATTTCTACTGAGTGCTTTGGTTAGACTAAGATTATACCATTAGTCTTCAAGATGCTTTCTCCTGCTTGTATCTTCCTTAAACCTTGATGGAATAACTTTACAAATTATACATCATAGAATATAGACATTGTCTGAGTTCCCTTCCATTTGCAGAGTTAGCTTGCTATCACTGCATCAATTGCTTAGCATATAGATGAAAGATTGATTTGAGAACGGGTGTCCAGCTGTGCACAGCTCCCCTGCTTCCTCTCTCATACACGCTTAGTCAGACTACAGGGAAATCAGGAGCCATCGTGTCACAGGAATGTTTACGAGTGCTCAGTGCTCATAGAAGCACACGGTGGAAAGCAAAAACATCTCTGAAAACAGAAAAAATAGCTCCAGGACCATCCCAATCATGGTCATCCCAATCTTGCTGTCAGAAGAGCTAGTTTTCAAAAGTGTTAGGTTTTATTAGAAACCTCCCCAATTCATACTATTTTGTGAACATTCCTATTGTATTTCCAGTTGTTTTAGGATTTGCTTTGGACAGATAAGTCTGTAACATCTTTCTGAGTCAGCAGTGCAGTTATTTAAAGTTTAGCATTGTTATTTCAGAATATTTGGTCTCTTTCTTCTTGGCAGTGTTCAAGGCCAGAGTTCAAGTATTGAACAGAGCCTTGGGTGACATAGTCCAGTGTGAGGTGTCCCTGCCCATGGCAGGAGGTTGGAACTGGATGACCTTAAGGTCCTTTCCAACCCAACCTATTCTGTGATTCTATGATATAATTCTTTGTGGTTTTGCTGATATAATTCTTTGTACATTCTAGAACTGCATCCTAAACCAAAAGATATGCCATTATAAAACGACACACTCTAGAAGAGTGAGTGTGTTTGCACTCTCCAAAGTGACACTTCACTGAAATGAAAGTTTGTTCAGAGTGTTTATTTTGCTTTTGCTAATGCAAGCTGTGGTTATGGAAGTCACCTAGTATTTTCTTCAGAGATACTGGTCTGAAGCATCAGGTAAAGAATTATTAGGTAACTGTACTCTTGCCTGCAATTCTGCAGAAAATAGTATTCTTCCTAATGCTCAAGTGAGACAGGGATTAGTGACAACAGCACTTCATGGTGGAGAATGGACTTCTTGACAGAGAACTGGTATTCAAATCATAGTGAAGCATCAACCAGATAACCAGACTGACAAAAAACAGGTGGAACTCAGCTAGTGGCTTTTTTATATTACTGAGTGTGTGGTGTGGTGAGAAAGGGAGAGATCAAAATCAACAGAGACTATGCTTTGGTTCATTAAGGTTGAGTGTGGTTATTAGAATGAAGAGTTGGGGGATTAAAGACCCATTTGATTCACATCTATGACCAAATAGGTTTGGTGGTTAAAATGAGTAAGCAACAGCAGCTTGTACTGCTCACTACATTTTGGTATGTTTGTTGTCCTTCACCTCCATCCTACCAGTAGTTCAGAGGTGAGAACAAACAGGCATACAGGAGAAGACAAACCAATAACTGTGTTGGGGATAGGCTGACCGCCACATAGTGAGGCTTAATATATCCTGTCTCTGCCAACTGCAACTTTTCAAATAGTGAAGTGTAGTGAAAATTGGGTCTTCATTTGTCAGAAGGAGGTTTTCATGTGCTTGTTTAAAGTTTTAACTTACAGATTAAGGTGGGTTTTGATCCACATCTTCTCTTACCAAGAAAAGAGGACTTCATGTTCCTTGTGCATAAATGGGTTGATAAAGTTCTCTTCCACCAGAATATTACAGAGGATGCACAAGATTCTTATGAAGGGCTGCTTATATCAGTAGCAAGTAGTCTCTTCTTTACACAAGTGTAACATGATGTATTTGAATTGTTTAACTCTTCTGCCCTAGCTTGTGCTGTAAATGTACTTCTCTATCAGTTTCATAAGTGAAGAAACTGTTGTACAACAAACAGTAACTTACTAATCATCACGTCCATTTTAATTTTAAGTGTGTGTGTTTCAAAACTCCTGCACAGGAAGTAGTCTTCATATCTGCTTCAGCTCTTGCTGCTTCCTGAAGTGCACCTAGGAGAAGTCCTGAGGATGTCTTAGAATGAAAAGAATGGAGAAGCTTCACTTCCAAGAGGTACTGGAAATGTCCTCGGTCAGCTCAGTAGTTGTAGGTGTTACAGAATTATGCTATTATTCCTATAATTATCAATCCAAATGCCGTCAAGACTAGTATTTTAGAGAAGAGAGGACTTGTGCTTGCCTATTTGGGCTTTAAGTTACAGGTTTTTGAGTCCATATGTTGTTTTAACTCCCATCTTCCTAAAGAAAAGGCTTTATGATCATCCTGCATCTTACAGCCTTTCCATGGTTTATAGGGTAGATGAGCTAGCAGAATTGCTGTGTCTTTTGAAGCCAAGGGCTCCCTGTAAGGAGGCAAGAGCTTTAGCTGCCATGAAGAGAGTGCAGGAAATATCCTTTTTCTTTTGACATGAACATGACTCTGGCTAAATATATAGAGAGATGGAGCCAGGACACTTTTCTTTTGCCTGTATCTATTTTGAACTGATAAATGTTATCTTTCTCCTCTCTACAGCTTTTTTAAAAGCTCACTGCAAGGATGGCTGAATTTGACTATGTACTTTCAGCTTCAGGAGAGAAAGCAGTGTCATTAATCCACTTTAAGAGAAAGTACAGAAATTAGTACAACTGGACTTTGAACATGGCTTTTTAACTGTCTTTCCAGCTGTGCCCGATCTCCTAATTGTGGCCTTGCAGACCTTGCCAGTGCTAAAATCCCTTTGGAAGGGAAGTTGCCTTGTCATAGAAGAGCCCATGTGATGTAAATAGTTCCAATGGTTTGCTATTACTTCAGGAGCAACTCATGTTTATTTATTTGAGTCTTAATACTTGGCAACTAGTGATGAAGAAGCATTATTGTCTAAATCAATAAAGCTAGCTATTTATAGGTAAATGTCCACCTTTCCTCCACAGCTTGATTGGAAATCTTCTAAGGAGTACAGTAGTTTTAGCTATTTTATGCCAAGAATACAATCTTAGACAATATTGCTGACATCACCTCAGCATGGATTCATAAGGGCCAAGATTCATGCCTAAGAATAAGCCAGGCCTACCCTCATCATCGCTGTCAAACTCCATCGCTGTTAGTCTTTACTCTTATTTGTAGAGTAGAATTTTAGCATTTTTGTTTGAAAAAAAAAAAAGAATCATAAACTTGTCTTTTAATCCAAAGTCAAGATTTTTTTGGACTGAAGAGATTTATTTTTTTTTAATATAGTGTATTTATTATCCTGTTTTCTGTATCCTTACCACACCAAAGAAAATGTATTTAATGAGAAGAAAGGCTATAATTAGGATCAAATCTCCCTACATTACAGGTACACATGAACTGAAACAGGGGAAGTTCAGGTTTGATCTAAGAAATAAGTTCTTCCCTGTGAGGGTGCTGAGGCGCTGGCACAGGGTGCCCAGAGAAGCTGTGGCTGTCTCATCGCTGCCAGCGTTCAAGGCCAGGTTGGACGGAGCTTGGAACAACCTGGTCTAGTTTGAGGCATCCCTGCCTGTGGCAGGGGTTTGGAACTGAATGAGCTTTAAGGTCCTTTCCACCCAAAACCATGCTATAATTCTTTGAACATGAGTGCTCCAAACTGAGCTGGTGTTACTCTGGAAGTCAGACAGCTCCGCTGTACTGATCCAGCGTGGGCAATATTCAGGACTGTGAACAAACAAGTTCCAGAATGAAATCAATTCAGAGGTTGTTGCTGACTGAGCTGGAAAGTGCTGTGTGTGCACTGCTGTCTACCATATGCACCAGAAAATCCTGCTGCAGAGCTTCTAGTTGCCACCATGATTATTATAGGGGCAGATGATGTCACTCCTAGAGGGCAAATGGAAAAGCTTTTTGTCGTCGCTAGCATTATTTATATCAAAGCATCAGTGCTTTAAATCTGTTTTTAGAGAAGGAACAAACCTGAACATTCGCTTTTGTTTGGGAACTCTGGGCACACTGAAAGCTCCATTATTTTTTACTTAAATACAGCTGCAACTGTTGAATGGTTTCTAGAATGTACTTTATTGCATTGCTACAGGTTGCCTGGAGGTATTTTCTAGTCACAAGCAGTCTGCAAATTATACCAAGCAAATTGTAAATGGGGCTGAAAAATTAAGAAATCCACAAGCTTGTCTGACACAACCTTTTACTCCATTGGAGAGGTTTGGCTTGATTTAATCACAGCAAGACAAAGCATCTTTACTATAAGTGAGATTCAGGCCTACATTACCAATGTATTACATCTTTATTGTACCTTCATTAATTCTGAAGTTATATCATCTGAACCTCTCCATTACATTCTGTGTAACTTGTGTTCACTACATCTTTTCTAAAAGGCATTTTCAAGCATGACTATCTGTTAACAAAAAGATGTACCTACAATACGATTACATAATGACAGCTCCTGCCACAGCTAGAATTACCTCATCTCCTGAAATTCTCTGTAACAGCTTAGGCTTGGGAAGCATAACCCGCAGAAGATATCTCAGACACTTCACATTTTACTTTCTGTCCAGATGTACTCTTAAGAAGCAGTTTTGGAAAAAGCATGCCCCATTCTACTTCTTGTGAACTGCAACTGACTTTCTACTGTTTCACAACCAGTTCTTGCTGTACATTATCAGTCAGTGGTACATCTTTACTTGTCAAGCATCTGACTGCCTCTAATAAAAGACATACTCTGTATACCCTTCAGTGAGTACCAGCAGCACTGTGGCCATGGTAATACAGAACTCAGCATCAGGTAATCACTGAGTATATGTATATTCAGGACCCAGGATCAGTTTTGCAGTTTGTCCTGTGCTTTTCCCCATTCTGAGTAAATTGCTAATAGTAACCAAGCCAGCCCAGGCTTGTTTCCTAGAGCTGCTATAACACTTCTGACTGCAATATAGACATTCCTTTAACTGTTTGCACTGAGGATCAGAGCTACAAGTTACAATGTCAAGCTTGTACATCCAAAACATCTGATTTAAGGATAGCCTTTTATCCTTTGACAGCTTTCCCCCAGATTGTTACGCAATAAAGCATCCTTACCCTGTACGAGTGAAGTCCATCACTTGATTGCATTTCCTAAATCAGATATAATAGAAATGTCAGGGATACTAGTAAAAACCTTTTACTGAGTGGGAATACTGCCTCAAAAGGTGAACACCTCAGTAGCTGAAGTTACTACAAGAAAGTGCGAAGTGCTGTATTCACACAAGTCTTTGCTACTCTGATTTATGCTATTTAATATCAATGCACGTAACTCCAGCACATTTTAACTGTGTCCATAGCTGTAATATTAAGGGCTGATCTCTAGATATGTGGTAGCTGACCCACGCTCTTAGGCTCCACCTTGCAAGCTACAGATGCGCATCAAAGTCAGCCTAGAAGCTGCCTGTTCACATTGACGGGGTGTTTCTATCCCTGAGCTAAGCAGCTCCATCTAAACTTCTGCACCAAAACAGGACTCATTAGCCTGAACATGATTGCTCATTATGTCTGTTGGGCTGAACCTGCTGTTATCACCTGTCTGTACAGTTGCCTCGATTTGTAAAAAGGCTTCTCCATGGCAATGTGATTCACAGTATTCTCTGCAGGACTACAGGATAAAAACATCTTGGTTCAGTCCTTGAAACGTGTGATGATAAGCAGTATTTTATACAGCAATATTAGTGCTTATGATACTAGTTTATGGTACTAGAGAGCAATTATGGGAACACATTTCCTGCCCTTAGGAGCTTACAATCTAAACAAAATATATTGCATGGCAGAGATGAGCATACAAAAAGCAGAATCATTGTTTTCTTACTTTAAGTGCAGGTCTTGCTAACATAAGGGATTTTGAACAGAACAAGGAGTTAAAGGTGTTATTATAAATTAAAATGAAAGGTGATAAACAGAGTGATAGCTTGAGGAATTAGTGTAAGAGTGGCTCAAAGAAATTAATTATAGAATCAATTAGGTTGGAAAAGACCTTTCAGATCGTCGTGTCCAACTCTTAACACTGTCAAGGCACTAAACCAGAGCTGTTGAAAAGCAGACTGCGGACCTTTATTAGCTGAAGGCCAAGGTCAAAACTCATGTATAGATTTGCATGAATAAATGCAGAAACAGTCTGCCCAAGTACTGGCTTGAATCTTTTCACACAGTAATTGCAGCTTCTGCTCACTGAAAACATTCCACTGTGCATCAAGAAAATAGCTGTTTATAAGATATAAGGAAAATATTACAGACTGTGATTTTCAAGAGGCTTGTTGAGCAGCAGAGGGACAAATAGTAATAGGCAGTATGAGGAGAAAAAGAAAAAGCATAGGCAATAGCATCCCATCACCCCACTACTTAACTTCAAAGTGATTAATATTAGTAGAAAACCTAAGCTCTAAATTGGAGTAATTCCATCTTCCTACAAAAGTAAATTCTTAGCAATAATGTATTTCTACAGTATTTCTCACTGCAGATGTTTAGTCTTTTAGGAGTCAGGCCACAGATACCTCAGCTCTTCAGACTTTTGGAATATGCTTTGGAGGTTAATTTGGCCACAGAAAACTGAGGGATATAAGGAACTTAAAAGGATTGCTGTTCTCTCTTTCATTTCTTTACCTCCCCTTTAAATGTCTTGGTAGTTGTTTCTGCGCCTGCAGCGTCCGTAATGATAAAGAAGGTAGAGCAGCACAAGGTCAAAGATGAACAACAAACCAACAGCAACGTCAAAGCCAATAAAAATATCTGTGAAGGAAAAAGAGTAAAGAAAAAGTGAGTTGGTGAAAGACATACATGTATATTATTTTCGATACAGAGTTAACAGTCAAATGTACAATGTACAATTGAAATGGAGTTGCATTTTGATCATGTTTCTGGCAAGATCACATGGCCTGTGTTTGCTGAGATACACAACACAAGTATAAAAACATATACCTGGAAATGCATATCTCTGCTTTTTCTTTCTCCTATGCATAAATCTTTCTGCTCTGTTTTCACATGGCAAGAAGGAAGCATGTGTGGTTAATGAAAACAAAGCATTTCATCAGGGATCAGCAAAGCACTGAATAAATGCAGGAAGGGGGAAATACCAGGACTATTGATTGGAAAGTAGCATGTATTGCCTTGCCCTTCACTTCCCTCCTGGAAGTAGTACTCAGGCAGGAAGAGGTTATCAGCTGTGGGTAGTCTGAGGCAAATAGCTGCTCTATATGCATGGATCAGCTCCACTCTGTACAGTGGAGGTTAAGGTGTCCTCAAAACATCGTACATGTGCCAGCAATCCAGATGCAGCAATCTTACTGTGCATGTGCAAGCCATTTTTGCTTTGCATCTACAGAGGGTCTGATGTGTCCAACATGCACAGGACTTCTTGCATAGCACCTGCATCCATACTTCCCTTGGACATTTCCAGCAAGTGGAGCTCTAATTTTGGCCATGGCCTTTTGGTAGCTCCTTATGTGAATATGCTATTAAGAACGCTTCCTTCACGCTGCTGGGCAGATCTGCTCTTCACATTTTAAAAGAAATTTAATTTCTTGTGGCTTTCCCTGTCCACAGTAAAGCTGGTCCACACTAGTTAAAGGGAGATCTCTCTCCTGTATGACAGGTACGAAGTTTGGAGCCAGTGATCCTGTTTCTGCCTCTGTGTCTTGTGTAGGAAATACAGAGCTGTTATCCTACCTTTCATTTTGTCTTTCATCCCACATTCTTTTGACCAGTTTTCTGTAATCACAGGAGAAACTAATTCAGCAAACTTCTCAAGTGGACAAGAAGAGGTGCATCCTGGCAGAGTCAGTAGGTAAGGAGTCTTTGAGGAGTCGTTCCGATAATGCATTTCAATACTGTACCGCCTGATGAACAACATTGAAAAGGTGTTTTTAAAAAGTTTCTTAAATAGAAGCTATCCTGTTTAGAGACAGAATGTTGGAAGCATCCTACTCTAGAACCTGTTCTTAAAGAATGGCAGCTTTGTGAAAGAATCTGCAAAGCCCACTTTGCCAGTGCTGGTTACATTATGTACAGATCACCAGCCAGCTCAGAAGGTCCTTCTGAAGGTTCCTTAAGTGGCAACAGCACCAGGGTCTTCTAAGCCAACTGGTATACCTTGGGATTTATGATATCTTGGAAATGGTTTTGCTATGATTTGAAGTATTAGGAAAATGTATTTTACCATTTACTTCCTGCTAGTAAGGCCTGGTTTCCTCTTCCTGTTTTTCAAAGCACACAGGTGCATCCAGCAAATGTAATT
Source organism: Psittacus erithacus (assembly GCA_009867235.2). NCBI lineage: Eukaryota > Metazoa > Chordata > Aves > Psittaciformes > Psittacidae > Psittacus > Psittacus erithacus. Next base: position 66,958 of record WYDI02141190.1, on the reverse strand, counting down.
TCTCCTATTTTTAATCTAACTTTATGTCTATTGACTGCTCAGTGAATTATCAGCTTAAAACAATATTTGAGAGGAAAATGATTCCAAACACTCCTTGTTCTTGCATACATAAAAAGATACTTGCCCGCTACTTTCTTGGTAGAGTTCAAAGAACTGGCAAGCAGCATATGGTGGCAGTTTTCCATTGAAAATATTGAGAGCAATCTGGAGGGCCCCAACTGTGGTGTCATGCTATTGGAAAGAAAAAAATCCCATCCTTGAAAGTCCATTTATCCAGAGTAATGAGACAAGAGTAGAGAGGGAGTAGAAATCAAGATAAATCAGTATATTTACCATTGGGAAAACCACATTAGCAGGTTACTACAGACAGCAGGAGCATTCTCAAAGAGTTACTGCACAATGTGTCTTACACCATCTGGCAACATTTTGGCAACAGAGATACTGGAGGAAAGCAAGATGTGGCCTGAGTAATAAATCTAGTTTTTCAGTGCATATTGCTACTCCTTCTTTCAGGGATGTTAGGTTAAGGCAGCATAAGGCAGTATATCCTATGGCATTTCAAGTGAAGATACAAGTACTTGTTTTTAGATAGAATACCAGACAAATAGTTGCATACAAAGATTGTCCTACACACACACTGCAGAACTTTAAAAATTGTTGTTCCTTCTGTTTGGAATTACACAATAAAATCTCAGTTTGGCTTCTGTTTTGATGGAATCAGTTACCCACCCAGCTGCAGTCTCTTCCTCTCCCTATTATCCCTCCTCTTGCAGGGTATGCCAGGAGGAGGAGCTGAAGGAAGTCCAAACAGCCTGGTGGCTAAATTTTGCAAGCATCTTTATATATACATCTGCAAGGCTTATTTATATTATAGTCTAATAGCCATGTTTTAATTATTATTCAGGATCTGGAAGTTTCTGGTTTCAAAAATAAGCACATACTTGGCCTCAGGGCATTAAAGCAGCAGTGAAAATTCTGGATGCACTTCTTCCTTTTCAGAAAGAATATAGTAAGGCTAGAAAATGTGTAGAAAAGGCAGCAAGAAAGATTTAAGGTAATGAACAGTTTCTATATGAGGAAATATTAAATAGGGTAGGATTGTGTCTCAGAAAAGGGAAGATGGAAGTGGTGTGTCAGAAAATAGGAAATTCAGGAGTGACCCAGAAAAAGGGGCTAAAGAATAACTATTCCCTCTTTCTCACAATAGAAATGCTGGGAAGGAGCTAAATCAGTATTAAGTTTCAAAAATAAAAAATGAAATACTTTTCTTCTTTTAACACACAAGTCATTGCCACAGAGTGTTGCAGAGGCGATACGTATAAATGCATTCAAAAAGTGATTAGATAAATTGATGGAAGAGAGTCTGTCAAGAGCTATTAAACACACAGACACAGATTCTATCTCAGGAAGTCCCTTAGCCACAGATTGCTGGAAGGTTGTATCAGGGGAAGCGTCACTCTGTGCTGGCATTATTCTCACATTCTTCCCTGCTCTTGGCCATAGTTAGAGACAGGATAATGAATGAGCAAAGTTGATCTTGGTCTGACCCAAGTGGCTGTCTTCATCCTCTAAAAGAATCAAAGAAGAACCCACAGCTGTATCATCCCTTCCTAAGCAGAGGGAAGGTTTGGAGGCGCAGCTGAAGTTCTGCTGTTTGCCAGCATCTCTGGGTTAGGAGCACTTCAGGAAAGATGCAACTCATCTTTCCTGATGCATCACCCTTTTCAAGTGCAGAAATGGATGATCAATGCCATAGTTTTCTTTAGCAACTACAGTTTGACTGTAACTGAGATGAGATCCATGCTCCTGCTGTGTTTTTATACTGACTGGTGTTCAGCTAGTTACTTGAATTGAATTCTATTATATTATTCCTTTAATTTACAGGGAGACTCAGATTATTCTCTTAAAGGGTCTTTTGCTGGTAAAATCATAGCAAGATTTATGAGAAATGAAAATACTCACTGCAGAGTAGACCTCCATTTTTCTTTGTTTTGAAGAATTGGCAGCTTGCTTAATACTATTTAAAATAATATTCACAAGGACACCTTAAAAAGATGGGAACAAGGAAGAGGAAAGTGAAGATATAACATTTGCATAGAAACCAAAAAGGCAAAGGTTTTGAGTATCAAACAGAAGACATCTACTCAGGCCTTATACTCTTTTTTTTTAGCTTACTACAAGTTCATAACTAGAGAGAAGATATTGCAGAGGAAGCCATCTAGACCTATTCTGAGAACTGGGGCTAATGACACTTCTAGTTTTGCTAGGCTGAAACCTCCTCTCCATCATTTTCTGTCTGTTTGGAGCGTTGCAATAATGAAAACTGTGCTAGCCTCAAACTACCGCCAAATGGTCCATCCTGCAGATATTCAGGCTCATTTGTTTGGGTTTCCTGCTCATGAACACCTGGGAATCATATGAGAAATTCCTGAGTTGTGTCCTGAAGTTGTATCAGAACAGGCATAGCCAATGTGCCCCAATTTTGGAGACAAGCAGTAGTCCTGGTTCTTGCAGTTTAGACATAACTTGAATCTCTCTATTCTGATCAGACTGGTTTGGAGCAGCTTTGTATCTGTCTCTCAGAAAGCCATCAATGTATTATCAGGTTTTTGGCACAGTATATAACCAGTTCATCAAAGGAACAAACAAAGATCAGGAAGCGATTAGAATAAACACTGGAGAAACAGAACTTAAATTTAATCTAACCTAGTATCAGACAAGTAATGATTATATCCATGAGGGCTTACTTTTTCCCCCTTAAATTTCAGTATTTGTGGAAACAACAGTTTCCTGAGCTGTAAACCAGAGGTTTGTGTTATCCTTCCCCAGCGCTCTGAATCCTTGAAAACCATAGGATAATTAAAGATATTTATGTTCACGCCTGTTTTTAATGTCTCCTCCATGCAAATGCCAGCATTCAGCATATATTTTGGTGCTGAATATGGCATGCAGTGTCCAGAATTACAAACCAAGGTTCTGTATCAGTAATTTTGCATGAGGAAGGTGACAGGATGTTGCATGGTACCATAAGCATTGTCTCCTCCTGTCTGAGAGCTATGCATTTTATATTTACCTCCTTGCAGTCGTGATTTCTCTTCCGTCTTATAAATCCCAAATAGTGATAATAAGGACAATTCTGCCAGTTTTTCCATCTTGAGGATTACATCTTTGGTAGCCCATACAGGGAGAGTGAAATTGTGAATACCCTGTTGAAGGAAAACAAATTCGTGGGTTTTTGCCTTCTATTGCCCTATTGCCCACGCTCACACTACTATCTTTAGACTCTCTGAGGCTGTCCTGCAGTTCTTTGCCAAGTGTGGTATCATTCATCAGCATGCCCTGAAATACACTTTGTGGGATCAGCGTGAAGTGGGTGAATGGGAAAAGGGAAAACACCTGTGAAGGGGATCCTTTGTAGGTATAATGTGTTCTTGCTATAGAGGTGTATGGGTTTGGTTTTGCTAGTGTAAAAGGTTGCAGACATGTCTTATCCTCTTCTTTTCCTCTTTGTCTTCATGGTATAACCTGGATCCAACTTTTCCTGCCTTTTCCATACAGTTGTCCAGATGCCAGTTTTATCAATGGCCATTTACAGACAAGTGTCACTTTCCAGTCATGTAAGAGTGACAGTGTCTTACCGTGTTTAAGTGCCTCAGTGTCTAGAGAACATGTTCAAGAGCCTTTATGTGCTGCTCATAATGCCATGCTCGGGGCTAGTCTGATTTTACTCATTGGTAGGAATCATTATCTCCTAATTTTCTAACTGATAACTTATAATCTTACCTTTTGTTTTCAACATCTAAGTATTTTGATGTTTACCTGTTGATAGGTGAAAGCAAATAATTTCCTTTTCCAGTAAAAAGTAATAAATATGTCATAGGCAGCACACAATTCTATAGCAGTTTATTGGAAAGAAAAGGAGGAAATAAAGGGAATGGATTTCGGTATCAGTGCTTCAGGATAAAACGTGAAATGGAAAGAACAGTTTCCGGAGCTGTAAACCATGGGTTTGGGCTATCCTTTGCCAGTGCTCTGAATCAGAACTTAGATTCAAATTAAAAATAATTAAATAAATAATAATTAAAAAAGGCAAATCCAGAAGAAAAGGCAACTCCTTCCTATGAAACCACATTGCTATGGTTTAACAGAAGCACCACTTGGGAGTCATATTCCTTCCCAATTCCTTCTCTGTCGCCTTATTATTACCTCGCAGTGGAGAGTGTCGTATGTATTCCAGAGCTGGAAATTATCCAGTGTTTTAAGACGATTTAGTTCAAGTCCTGTGTTAACTGCCATCGTTTGTAAAAATTCCTGATGGAAAAAAAAAGTGGAAAGTATGCCACAAGTACTCAATACATATGGAACATAGATGCATACAGATACATTAGCAACCCAGAAACACAGTAGCATTTAATTTTACACCAGTGAAACCCTTATAGCAGAAGGTTTTCATTGCAGATTTGATTTTGTAACCATTTCAAGGTACTGATCTCTATTTCAGGCACACTTTTTTTCAGCCCTACTATGGATAAGTTTGGTGCTCCCTCTGCTGCAGTCTTCTCTCCCTCTTCTGACTGCTCCAAGAGGCTACCTCAGTCACCTCAAGCCTTCAGATGTAAGGAAGGGGAAAGCACTGAGGGAAAAGGAAAATGAGGACAAAGATGAGGAGAAAATAGAAAATTAAAGACAGCTGAGGAAAATATTCAGGATGTGGCAAAAACAAGTTGAAAAGGAAACTACATTTTCCTTCTGCCATTGAAGGGGAGCTGAATGTCTGAGTAATAGTTCCACAATAGTTCCCATAGGGTTTCCTTCTACATGCTGCTACAGAAGAATAAAGGGATCCCCTAGCACCCTTTATTCCCACGTTACCTGTTTCCTACTAATAGCTGAAAGACAGGATAACTTTGAAGTCATAATTCACTTCCCTGTGTACATGTGCTGTCAGGGTTTGAGGAGCACAAGATCCCTGTTAGGTTTGTGCTCTTACAAAGTGCATGGTAGGCAAACAGGAGAGCAGCAGCAGCCACTATCCAGAGCAATTGTTGTCGTCAAGAACATGGTTGCTTGAGGCAGGTACACCATCCATGTGCCTACATCCTGCTGCAGCACTGGAATGGGGAGTTCTGAATCTCTTGACTGTAGCATGTCTTGTGATGGATCCAAAATGCACCTCAGAGAAACCTGCATAAGCCAGAGTGTCCGCCAGCTTGGGCAAGCTTTAGTTCTCTGTTGTAGTGTCAACTTCAGGAGGTTTCACAGCAGGAAGGCATAAACCTTCCAAGGTTCAGATTTAGCAGAGTTCTTAGACTTGGTTTTGTGCTGCGCAGTAAAACTAGAAATCACTGCGTCCAAAATTGTCTTCTCCCCTCCCATCATGGAGCTTTCGTTACGTGCAGCTCTAAGTAGTGTCAGCAAATTAACGTTAAAATCATATCAAACACTAATACAGAAAAATAGGAGAAATGCCTGAGAATATCGAACACACTTTTTGACTGTATTGGTCTAAATTCCTGACTTTGAGAGAGTCCTCAGGACTTTATTTTTGCATTTTAGCAAAAGGAAACAATGCAATTGTGTAACTTCTACCTCTGAATCACTTTCCTTCTTAGATTTTTTTTCCTTTTTCTTTTGTCTTACCATGTATGGTTGTATTCTACTTTGAAATTCACTTGATGTTTGTGTTTCATTTTGAAGTTCATCAAAACGGGGACAATCACGCAGAGGAAAATGCAGCCTCTGAAACAAGAGGAGTAAGTTTAGAATAGTTCTAGAATGAATCAATACACCTCTGGTTTCCATGTTGCTGAGATTGCTGACGTAGTATGTTAGATAGATTCATGGCTGTGCTACAGCTACTCCATAATGATTTGTTTGGGTGCCTTGGTCATGAATTCATTTAACATAAGCAATGGGCTGTGATAGGTTGACTTTTCAGTGGCTACTTGTGTCTATGACAGCTCGATTTCCCTCAGTTTAACTAATTTTGCCAAAAAGCACTTATGCATGTCTGTCAGAGGATTGCTTTGGGAAATGAATCAGGTTCCATGATCAGGAATTTAAAATGCTACAATTTCCCTCTTTATTTCTGAATCCCTCCTGATGCAGCTTGACTCCACCTGGTATGGAATCTTAATTGCTTCTGCATCTATACATCCCACTCTCATCTCTTTGGAAGTAAGCAGCACATTATGGTAAGCATTTTAAGTACCACTTAATGAACAGAACTTGAAACAAGAGCGACAAGTAAATCGTGTGGCTGAAATATCAAAAAGCTGTAAGCCTAATGGCTCTACTCTTGTTTGGGGTTATGGTTCACTTTTAATAACTCCAAGGGTATTCATTACAAGGTTACCTTATAGTTCATATTTGAGCTGAACCATGTGTACATACATGTGTCCATGAAACTCTGTGCTTTAGTAAATGTACCTTATGCCATTTGCAGCACGGATGATACCTGATCCAGCATGAAGTGTCAGTAAAAAGTTACAATGAGCAAATAAGCTTGTGCTACTTCAGCACCTTATGTCACATCATTAGAGCATTTTTGACCCAGCACTAATATCCTGTAACCATATAAATCATGACTTAATATACCATGGAGAGATTAACCTCAATCTCTATGGCTTCTGTATGTGCAAGGTCTCCTGTGTCTCAGGGCAGACATTAGCAGGCTGCACTTGCAGCACCTCTCTTTTCTCTTTGATTTACCAACGTGAAGCTTGCAGCAGCCACCAGCTGGGACTAGCACACTTGCACTTGGACAGAGCTCCGAGGGTGTGTTTTTCCTGTAACAGCAGCACACTGGAGAGTGAAGGCTCAAAGCTGCAATATGAAACTTAGCAATGTTGTTTAATTACACAGTAATAAATGTTTCTCTTGCTGTATGGTTTAATTATCCCCCTCTAGGTGTTATTAATGAAGCCACTCCCTTTGGCTTCGTGATGCAATACTCAGTACTGGTACCTGTCAGGTCTTGATAGATCTCAGTGACTGAAAAAATAAACTATGATTAGGGGTTTTTTTTACAGGACTGTACTTGGCCTTAGCTTCCCACTTTGTGTTGCTTAGGGCTTGAAAATACCCTCAGACATCTGCTTGGCTTAACAAGGGAACAGCTTCTTTTTTCAGGTGGTTTGCATATTTAACAGGAATTTTAAGTTGCTGCAGGGGTGTGTTTCAGTGACACATCAATACCCAGTCCTGAAGCAGCAGTGATGAGGTACTAGCGATTCCTACAAAGGAGCTTGCCTTCTCCAAACGGGTCATTGTGCAGCACTGTGATTCTCTTAAGGGCTTTGAGGTTTTATTTGGCCAAAGCTCTGACCACTTTGATGCTTTTTTGGTATTCTGGTGAAAGAACTTCCTTTAGTGTCCCACATTTAAATAACAGTGACAGCATTCTTTTCTGTTGAGAGACAGCGTTATGTTTGAAGCTGAATCACACTGTGCCTAATCCAGTTTGTGGAAGTCCTTTTTTTCTGTACCTGCTTTCAATTATGGCCTCCAAGAATGGAGAAATGCCAATGGGAGGCAGGTACAGCCACCCCTTAAAGACAGAGTCCATCCTGTGATGTTGGTGACTGGACAGGCAGTTACTTAATAGAGTAAACATTTCCTTAACGTCAATTTCTGTACTCAAAGGCAGAAGAAAATTAGCCTTTATATCATTAGACTCAGTAACTTTTTGTCCCTGTTCAACACACTGTTCCTTACACAGCCCTTGTCACAGGAGTCATGGAAATTAAAACCTAAACCTGAGTCAGCCAGAGAGGGCTCGATACAGTAATACTTCTACAAGACCTCATTCAGGTAGATCTGCTCTTCTTTTGAACCGCAAGGCAAGTGCCAGGGTTTCATTAAATGTTTGTGCAGTGCTGAGCATAAAAGGGCTCTTGTCTGTAATTAGGGTGTCTAAGTGCTACCAGAAGAGGAAAGTAATAATTGAAAGGTCATTACACTGGCTGGTGAAAATTCCATTGCTTGAATAAACTATGGAGCAAACTTCCTAAGTGGGGGAGATCTGTCTAGCTGATTGCTGCTTAGAAAAGCACTTGTCCTCTCTAAAGGTTAAAGGCAACTTTCCTTTAATAATGTCCAAAAATGTTCTTCCCAGAAGAAACATTAGAGCTGTACCTTGAAAATGATAATGTGTGGACAACAATTCAGGTATTCTGTAACTGCAGAAGAAGGACTTTCATGCTGCTATTACAGCTCACCTATGACATACTTGTCAGCCAGTAGCTGCAGTTGATGTTTTCTGTTCAATTGAACCAAAAGAATAGAACATACTTTTTAGCTTCCCCCCTCCTGCCTTTTTCCCTCTTTTTTGACTTCTGGGAAAGTTTAAGGTGTTACAGGAAGTATTTGGCCAGTACTCACCCGATCTGTTGATTTTTGAATAACATGAACTGGAATGGGTTGCCAGAGAAGCTCAGGGTTCCAAATTTGGCTGCTAGTTGGTGGAAAGAGGCCAGAAAGGTACGACTGGGCACTCATAATGGTGCGGTCATAATCTGTACTTTGGATGTAAAACTGAAGATAGAATGGCAGAAAGTTACATATAAAATGGAAACAATAAAAATAAGGAAATTTGTCCCAACTCATCAATCCTGGCTTCTTGGTTTCAGTTTTATGTTTCTGCATAAAGGCAAAACAGTGAAACCGTAACTCAGCTTTCTAGGGCCACACCGCATTTACCTAAATGGAATTGCCAAAGCATCTGTCAGTTTGGAACCTAACCCTCAGACTGAACTGAGGATAATAAGAAAGCATGATTTAAAAGAAGGAAGCTTTTCATCTTCTGAGATTCAGAGGAACATTGATGTGTGTGCATGTGGCGCTTAGGAACATGGTTTAGTGGTGGATTTGGCAGTGTTCGATTTACAGATGGGACTCAATGATCTTAAAGGTCTTTTCCCACCCAAATGATTCCGTGATTCATCTGCTATACCTGGGGAATAAAGGCACTTGAAACTGTAAATCTCTTGGAAGCATGGCAAAGCTATGGTTTTTATGGTTTTTTCCATCAATGCATCCTTCATATATAGACCAAAATGGCAGTGTTATCTTCCCCACAATGATCTGTACTATATGACAAGCACATCCAAACAACTGTTAGACCCCTCTTTTACAGGATGAAGTTTGTGACATGGCACATGGATGCATTCACCTTTCAATGGGGTAGAACAATACTGAGTTATTATATATAATTCCCAGTTCATTCAGTGGTTTGGAGCTGATCAGTCCTGGAGAATTGGGCAGTTGAAGGCCCAAACTGAATGTAAGAGCTGAAAGTTAGACTTTAGTCTATGTTTTACCTTGACATAAAAGCCCAACTTTCAAAAATGTTCTTCTATTACCTTAATTTTTCCATTAATGAAATGAATATGATGATGTGGTTTTATCTAGCACAAGTCCATAGTTCTGCTATGCCAGAGCAATGTCCTCCAGACAGTCTGCTATATACCTCTTGCCGGTTGTATGTGCTGTTCAGAAAGCTGGAATACCTTTCCCTCATGTACTGTCCAAGTTCAAATAGCTGCTGCATTCCAGTCTGTGAGGAAAGCATACAGATAATTATTAGATTAAGGTGACTGGAGAATTTTAATGTAGAAGTTTATTTTCTATTTTCCTTATTGTCTTCAGCTATCAGTTTCTAAGCAAACATTAACCATTTGCATCATTTAGTGTTGTTGTGGTTTAAGCCCAGCCAACAGCTAAGCACCACACAACCACTCACTCACCCCTAGTAGGGCTGGGGAAAGAATCAGAAGGTTGAAAGTGACAAAACTCATGGCTTGAGATAAAGACAATTTAATAGGTAACGCAAAAGATATGCACACAGCCAAAGCAATACAAGGAATTCATTCGCTGCTTCTCATGGGCAGGCAGATGTTCAGCCATCTCCAGGACAGCAGGGCTCCATCACACCTAACAGTTACTTGGGAAGACAAATGCCATTACTCCAAATGTTCCCCCTTTCCTGCTTCCCCCGCCTTTATATGCTGAACATGATGCCATATAGCATGGAATATCCCTTTGGTCAGTTGAGGTCAACTGTCCTCACTGTGTGCCCTCCCAGCTCCTTCTGAACCCTCAGCCTGATCACTGCTGGGATGATGTAAGGAGCAGAAAAGGCCTTGACTCTACAAGCACTGTTCAGCAGTAGCTGAAACATCCCTGAACTACTAACACTGTTTCCAGCACAAATCCAAACCATCACCCCATACCAGCTACTGTGAAGAAAATGAACTCTACGCCAGCCCAGCCCAGCCCAGCTCTATGTGTTGTAGGTGGTCTAGAATTTTTAACAGAAATACTCATTTATAGATATGAAAAAATGATATGTCCTGAAGTGCTCAGGCTCTAACATCTGCTACAGGAAAAGCAATGCTCCTGATTCTATACACATACATTTGCCACAATGCAATAGCACCGTAGGCACTCCTGGAGTCATTTATGATCAATGTAGTTCTTTAAAATGTATGTCAGTGAGAGCTGAGAAAGGATGATAAATAATGTAGTAGTTATTATTGTTACTGCTCTGCTATTTGATCAGCCTGATAATCTGTGGCTTGCATTTCAAGTAACATTCTTCCATATTTGCCTTGATAGGCCTGCAGTTGTCTTAGATTGCACACTGTCTTCCCTCTTCATTACCAATGCTGTGAACTGAGCTTTTTAACTTCTGTCAGAGAAGTACATTCTTGCTTACTGTTGCTAAAAAGATAATAAAGTAGCAAAAAGCTCTCAAAACGAACCTGTACCAAAGCAAGAACTTTCTTAGTTCTTGCAGCATAAGCCATGTCCTTGGGGATAGTAACGTGTTGTCTCAGTGTCTGAATTCCACAGATCCTTCAAACCTCACTTCAGACACTAAATGATGAACTGTCTCTGATTCATGCTTCTGCAGCATGCAGAATTATTATTAGGAAATACATTGGCCTCTCTTTTCTCTAGGCTTTCATATGTCAAATCCAGTTAAAGAGCTAAGGCTTGCTGTTGAAATGCCAGGACAAGAAGCAGGCTCACTGCATCCTGGTGAAGTTCTGGGTTGGAAGCAGCTCATTAGGAGACACATCGTCCCCTGAAGCAGCCTTCTCCTGTAAGACTTCCCTTGTTCTGTGAGTAGGTGGTTGCCCATCAAATGATGAGATGATACTAGGCCTGATGGGCAGGTTTCATCCCATTGCCCTTTCTCAGGGCCCAGTGTTTAGTGGTCATTAGAACTTCATCAATACTGAATATAGACAATGTTTAAACTTGCCATTTAAGTGAATGCAGACACACTATCAGGGAGCTGCTGGTTTTAGGAAGGGTTATAAAGCCATGATGAACAAGATTTCAATTTAACAGAAGTTGGATGAGTAATGTTGCAAAAATCTTTATGAATTACATGGTATGGCTAATACTAACTGTCAGTTCTTTGGATTTGCTGATGTTTCTGAGACACGCATAAAAAATCTGCCCACTTCCTATTTTAGTAGTATATATAAGTTCTTCTAAATAAGTCAACATACCTTGGTAAGTTGTCCAAATCCCTGGGGCCATTCACTTTCCTTGTGTAGATCAGTTGGAAAATTTACAACTGGTGTTCGATCACCATGTCGGAAAACCTAACAATATTACCAATAAAAATGGAGTTAATTCCTGGTAACATTCCTTCCTTACCTAGCTAGAAGTCAAGCAGACATTATCCTTCCAGGGCCATTTTTCAGATGAACATTATGGAGTGTCTGCAGAAACCTAGTCAATAAGATTGCAGTACATTCTGTACACACAAGAATAGGTATAATTATATAGGAATGGGCTTGAGCTTGATGATTCTTCCTCCTAGAACATCAAATTAATCAGCCAAGATGTTAATGCTGAGATGACATCCATAGCTAGGCAGCCAGACAAGAAAACTAACTGAATTTTGGACACTTAGCACCTCTGAATATTAAACCAGTTATTGATGTGCTTATATTATGTAATTACTTTGGCATAGACACTTGAAACTTTTGTTAACTACTTCTTTCATAGCAATATCTTTGAAAGTAATTCCATATACACATGGATCTTATGCATGATTTCTTAATCATCCTAAAATATACAAGTATAAACATTACACTGTCATCTTACTTAATATTTAGTAATTGGATGCCAGAGGGGGACTCTTCATCAGGGACTGTAGCAATTAGACAAGGGGTGATGGGTTCAAACTAAACCAGGGGAAATTCAAGTTAGATATAAGGCAGAAGTTCTTTACTGTGAAGGTGGTGAGGCACTGGCACAGGGTGCCCAGAGACATGGTAAATGCCCCATCCTTGGCAGTGTTCAAGGCCAGGTTGGACAGGGCTTGGAGCAACCTAGTCTAGCATGAGGTGTCCCTGCTAATAGCAGGGGGTTGGAACTGGATAATCTTAAGGTCCTTTCCAACCCGAACCATTCTGTCATTCTATGAATTGTTTTACATACATGTATGAAAATATTTTTGGAGGTCGGTAGGACTTTTTGTCTGTTAAACTCAGTGAGAGCAAAGAGTATGGTTGCTTTCCTACCCTGGACTCTCCAGCATGGTGAATATTAGTGTGATACGTACAGTCCTATGATTTTTACATCAGAAACCTTATATGAGTCTTTCTGTATTTTTATTCCAGCAGCCAAGGAAAGTAAAACTCCCAGATTAAATAGTTCTGATTAGGTGTGGGATTAGAAAAACAAAGTCACAAAAGTTTCATGTGAAAGGAAATGCTGGAATACAAATTCACAGGGCTCCATCCAATCTTCCTGGCTGCTGACCAAGACTGTTGAGGAAGTTACCTTTGCTTCTATCAGTGTTCACATAACCAACCTCATTCTTGACTTCACAGAATAAAACAATAATGTAGAAGCATGGTACATTTGTTCATAAAATTACATTTATTCAGTAATACCTCACTGGGATGTAGCCTTATTCTAATGAGTACTCTCCATTGCCTCATGAAGCCACATCATTCTTGCCCAAACACCAGAGGTTTGTACACAATAGTTTGGTTGGTTGGTGTCTTATGTTTATATTTTCCACAGTAAATACAAGCAGTTGTAATTACAACACATACCCTTTCCATCAGCCTCCTGCACTAATGTGGACAAACCTGCACTAGAGTAGATGCTTCAGAGATGGAAAATACTATCTTTTAAAGGCAAATGCAATTGGATTTCTCCCTCTGTTCGCTTTCTGTACTAGACAGCAAGGTTTGCTAGAGTAGATGTTACCATTAGGACCATGTAGAAAACTGCTTGTTATTTTTTTGCCTTGCTAGCTGAATTTTGCAGATGTGGCCAACCCAAAATGAATATTTTTCAGCAAATTAAGGAGGTTTTTTCACCCTTATCAATAACATGTTGATCAACATGAACTTGCACTTTCAAGAAAACAAAACACCTTTTCTTTTATGAGAACTCATAAAAAGCAAAAAAGTCCATAAAAGCTATACTATAGATTTTATCTTTGCTTTTCTATGTGATTTTTAATTATGTGCATGTTCTTTTCGTAGTAATCTGGAATCTCATTTGGTTTACAATAGCAATTTCTTAGTGAACCTCTATTGAACAGGAGAATAAGTAAAGAGCTACATTGTCTGCTGCCTGATTCAGTTGCATGCGGAAAAATGAGAGAAGAGGACTTTCGTGTCACTGCTGTTTCCTTGGTGTTTTGACGTGCTGACATACATTGGTGTGAGGCAGGACTCATTAGCTTTTCTGGACAAGCTGATGCCTCTAAAGAATGAAGGTTACATTCCCAATTGCAATGTATGTGCATACTTGTTAAATTATCCAACTTCACGGCAAAGCATTTTTATGAGTAACTGACAGTTACTGAAACTGGCTGACATGATTAAATGGCTATTATTATTTCTTTTTAGGAGATATGTAGTAATGGATCAACACTTGGCTAATAAAGTCAGTGAAAAACTACTGAAAATGGGCTAGATTTTAAATACTGGTTTACAGTACTTTATACTTAATGTGTGACATAACCCTCAGTGTGCATTTCACAGTCACAACATTGAAACCCTAAAAACTTTCAGGAAGCCAGAACAGAGGTTAGAGGGCGAAGAGATCAAAATCAAAAGATATTTAAATCTATGTGGGAGCAGGAGATGTAAAGGAAAATGCTTTCTCTCTTTGTAACCTTAAGAAATGGAAGCAGTGGAGGGTGTTCATTCTAAAAAGCAGCATAGCTTCTCCAAGTCCACACAAAATAGAAAAGAGTTCAGTTCCTTGTTTGCATTTCTGCATCTTCATTGCACAGCGACATATAAATATGATATTAACACTAAGTTGGAAGTGGCAAGAAAGAAACGACGACATCTAAGAGCAGAAACCTGGTTTTAGGAATTGAAGAACTAAGCTTTTCTGCCAACTGATGTTTATGCTCAGACCTCCTTCTTGCTTGCTACTTCTGAAAATGACCTCGCTTCAGCTGCAGTTGGAAATGAAACAGTGACCTTATGGACTACCATTTAACCTAAAAGGCTTAACTTGATCAGTCATTGCTACTTTTCAATAGACTTTTTTGTTAGAAAGTATTAAGTCCTTAAGAAGAGCTTATGTATTTGGAAGTTTGTATTTTTCATTAGAACGCCTGATACTGTTAGGGGAAGAAAATGTATCCCTACAAAGCTTCAAATTAATTTAAAAGCATATGTGCTGCAGCATTTATTACTTCTGGGCTACACATTGCCTTCCCGACCTTTCAGAAGACGTAGGACATGGCAGGATGAGCAAAAAGGAGCAAGGAGGCCTCATAAAAGGTGAAAAAATACTAGAAATCAAGAAGGAAGGGAGGGCAAGGAGGATGTACACAAAGAGAAGAAAGCAGACGTGTTTGGCATGTTCATTTTAGCACTTCTGTCTATCTGGAGTGCTTCACCCTCAGTCAGTTCTCCAAAGGAACAGATGGATAGTTACCAAATACCCTCTTCTTCAACTCTAATACAGCTTGAACCTGATTCGGCATCTGGATTCTCCCATTCGCTCTTTGTAACTTGGTGAGGGTGATCTCTTCAGATCAGGGTGGCCACATGACTCAGGTTTTGGCCAGCATTTGCTTCTGTTGTTATCAGGTGAAAAATCGTGTTGGAAGAAAACTGGTGTGGGCGAGAGAGTGAACTGAGAATAAGGCATGTGTAGTATATGTAACATCTTTATTCAGAAATGCCATGGATTACTGTGAATTATCTTACTTAGAAAACTTAGAGGTTTTCATTGACAGACTCAACTTCAAAGAAAAAGGTGACTTGTTTTGAAGCCAGCAATAGAAGTGAAGAAACAAGAGAGAAATAGAACCAGTCATGCTGCCAGTGCAGGGAAACCACAGAAATACTGAGCAAGTCTAGTCAAGTTTTCAAATGGCTTGGTTTGATTAGACAGATAGATAACATGCTCAGACAACACTTCCTATCCTGAGTTACAAGAAGAAAGACATGATGAAATCACAGCACCTCAGAAACCACACCTCTTTGTATATATGGCAAGTGAAATGCATGCCTGTGCAGAAGCAGAAGTGAGGTCAAAACTTCATTATACCAAGGCCCTAAAACAGTATTTCATTTGTACTTGGGTACTCGATGGTCCTGTGTATTACCTGTTTTCTTCTCTTATGCCTAGTTTAAATTCGATGTGCAAGAATTATGGTGAAGATTAATGTTTACATCTGAAGAAGAAGATAGAGAGAGCATTTTGACAAATTGTCTGGAATTAGAGGTTTTCAGACAAATGGACTTGTGGCCAGTAGTCATAATGCAGAGAATCAGCACAAAGATGGTAATTGTGAGGAGAGGGAACATAGCACAGTTCTAGAAGTGAGCAAAAGGGAACATTTGTCTGAATTTTACTCCCCTGCAGATGGACTTTATATTGTGCAATTCTGCTAAGAAAGCGTTAAAACGCCATTATGACACACTTTCACAATGCAGTAATACTCTCAGATGAAAATATAGCAAGTTGCAGAGTACAGCTGGAAAATGGCTATTGAATTATCTCAGGAAAATGCCTTTCAAACTTACCTTGACTGTAGCCGCACAGTCATTATGTCCCATTATACCAGTGAAATGCTCTGGGGCCAGTTCCTATCCGATTTATTTATGCTAGCAGTTCTGTTCCCATGAAAATCCAGTCAGTGAGTACAGAAGGCAAAGTTCAATTGAACGCACAGAAACCATGCTTTGTTAAAAGAGATATATGTGGATCATAAGAATAAACCTGTTGTAATGTTTTAGGGAGATTGGTCAGTCTGAGGAAAGTATCAGGGATAAAAGGAAGACAGTTTAAATGGAATATACCTCTTCTTTTAATATTGTGATAAGCTACCCTATAAATAAATGATGTCTTGTCTTTTTGTTTGTTTGTTTGGTAGGTGGCCATGTAGTTGTGGTAAGCAGCTGATTTTGGATAAGAAGCCTCTGTCTCCATAATAGTGAGCATTAACTGTAACTCTTTCTGCAAATCCAGTGCTTGTTAGAACACAAGAACAGCTACAATTCAATAAAAGTCTCCTTCCCTCTATAGAGCTAATTCTGCAAGGCTTGCTGACTGCCTAATTTCATCTGTGTGTCCTATTCTCCCTCTTATCGCTGAAACAACCATTCAATATATTGCTATACAAAGAACATTACTGGAATTAGTGTTGAGTCCCTGCTGTTTGTAGTGTCTATTGGAACCATAAGCCTGAGCAGGAGTAGGAACTGGTTTTTCCTGTGCTCTCTGGCCTCTCTCCAAGTGGCACATTTACAATGCAGCCAGCAGACAACTACATGTGAAATATTTTGGGTAGAGTTAGTTGATATGTTTTGGACACCATACTTCTGTCTGTTTTCTGTATGTGCGCGTCTCAAATAGAGAAAGGAGGAAGAAGACCTGAAAATTTCTATTTATAAATCTGAATTCCAATCTCCACAACTTTGTATTGAGAAGATCCCCTTAGATATTTTTATCAGAATACCTCTTATTAAAAAAAGAAATTGGAATGAAAAGGGTGGTTGGAACTGGATGATCTTAAGGTCCTTTCCAGCCCTAACTATTCTATGATTCTATGATGATATAAATTAATTCATTGAATTAATCTCTCTTTCACCTGAGGTTCTGGGGAAAGTGACACTGAATTAGTGTCTAGTTACTTTAAAATAAGAAATGGCACAGCCAAATTTCCCTATTAAAGTCCATTTTCAGCCTCATTAATTGCAGTTAAAGAAACACGTATGTCAAATCTCTACATAAAAATAACCCTTTCTGTTTCTCAGTATACTGCTGTGTCGGTTCAGTTATTCTGAAATGGAAAATACTTTTGTTTTTGTGGTAACTTCTGAAACATCATAAGCTTCAGCTTTCAAGCACAGAAAAGGTAGGCCATAATCGCCAGCTCTCAGACTATGCGCCAAAGTGTCAGTTAAATTAAGCAAGAACAGGTAAACTTAGACCTCAGATCTCTTAACTGCCTTGTACTATGTGCCTATGACAAAGCTAAGTTGTTCAGTTATCTTGAAAAAATAACTAGATGTTAGGAGGAGATGAAAATTCTTATAGCCAGAGACATTTTTATCTTTAAACTCAGCAAGCAGAAGGGCAGCAGTAGTTATTCCTAAGTCTAAAAAAGAAGCACAGAATATACACACCTTGTTTGATTCGACAGCTATTATCAAATTCCCCATATTCCATGCAACAAAATAGGAGACAAAACTACTTACTGCAACCACAAACTTCAGTTCTCTTTCTGCAGTAGTCTGTTGAAGCAGAAGGAGGGCAATATGAAAGGAAAAACACAGGATCATGGATAGGTTGGGAAGCCATATCACTCCCATCCTGGCAGAGGATGAAAACAGGCTTTGTAGCTCCAGCAGCTGCTCAGGCTGAACAGCCCAGACGTCAGGCTGTACTTTCAAAAGGGGTGGAACTGCTGCTGGTGAACTTCAAATCCAAGAGGAATGTTGTGTGACTACACAACAATTTGCATTGCCCTTTGTTTTCAAATGACTGTTTACATTCTATTTAATAAAATCATAATTCAGTTCCTTTTTCTCTCTGATATTTTTCTCTTTTGGAGTTTAAGGATGAGTTTAAAATAGAAGGAGTTACTAAGCATTCCTAATTTTTCAACCCACCTGTTCTGTTTCCACTTCTCAGAGCTTGGAACTTTTCCAGACTGTAGCGTAGCCATGAGGATAAACTCAGAACCAGGAGTAAGGTAAACCTATTTCTCTTCCCTTTCTGCTGCTCAGTTAGTCTTCTTTCCGCTTCCCTCCCTTTTTAATTTTCTCTTCTACCCTGTCACAGTAAAATCAGAGTAATTATTTCAAACAACACTTCTTGTAGGTTAAAATTACCAGTTCCTCAGAGAGTTGAATAAATCTTGCAACAAGTATGTTCTTTAAGATCCTTGCTAGGCAGTTATTTGCTCTTCAATTTGTGTGTGTTGCTTTGCTTTCACTTGGAGTATATATATACTTCCCACTCTGTAACTGCTTACGTCAGGTTCTTTTTTGGCTTCAGTTCTCTAAGAGATGAACAAGCCCTGGAGCTCACGTTTTTATTGTTACTGATTGAGAACACTTTCTGGCAGGAGCTCACTGGCTTTGAGAAGATTGTTCAGCTTGCCTCTGCTGACTTCCTCTTTATGAAACAATAATACTTCTAGACTTGATTTCATAAGGATTTTCTGAGTAAATGAATCACATTTTGCAGAGGCCTATAAGTAGAGTTCTCTAAATGTTAGAGCTTAAGATCCCGTGTTTTGTCCAAGTCATCTCATTACTGTTGTATCAGTACCTGTCTTGGGGTCTTCTCTCCAGCTCTCTGCAACAGTGTTCTCTACAGCAGGTATTTTACCATGTACCAGAAATTCTGTCTCTAGGTCCCTAAGTCCCACTGAGCCTCAAGTGCTCCCTTCTGTGAGTTGTGTGAATGACCTTCTGTATCTATTTTTTCAGATGGGTGGGAGTAGAACGGAGAAGAACCACAGCTTCCAGGCTTCCTCATCTCTCCTGTCAGTTCATGCCCAGTTTTGAGCCCTTCCTTGGACTTTCTTCCTCCACTGTTCTGTCCCCACCATCCTTTTTGGTCTCTCCTGTAGTGATCATGCCTATGCAGAAAGTGTAAGAAAATGATCCATACTTCATGAATATATAATATTTTGCCTTTTTGAAAGAAAAATAAGCTGATCATCTTCCTATGCTATTCAAGAGTGTCTCAAAATCAGTAATGCATATCCTATTTTTTAATCTGTGTCTTGTTTAGATAGGTGGTTCCTAAGCTGTTTGGATCAAGGAATCCTTGTTGGCTCTCAGATTTGTTTCTTGTCCTTCCTAAGCACTTACCATGAAATTCATAGCTGTTTCATGTTTACAAGATTTGCTGGTTTATTGTCTTTTTTCAATGAGTGACTGTCACCAATGAAATCTCATTATTATGGAACCCCTATAGTAACTTCACTTTAGCCTGGAACTCAATTTGCCATCCAGCATCACAGGAATTTCAAACAGGAATGTTTGAAAATATGCAACAACTACATTTTACAGAAAATCTTTGCTAGCATCTCTTAAAAAATTGGTATTTCAGCCCAAGACCAAGTATGTGACAAGTAGTTCTGCTTTCTGTGGCTTCACTCTTCCCTTTGGCATGTATGCCTTGCTAATGAGATGATTTTATGCCCAAAAGAATGGACACCACCACATCTTAAATAAATCTCTACACATTCCAAAATGGAAGAATACCCTCATTCATGTGCTGTAGTGGTTAAGATAGCGTCCTGTAGGTAAGCTGTATATTGGTAGCATGTATTTAATTAGGGAATTTACTTGCTTGTCTTGATTGGTTCCATTTTTACTGTGCATTTGGCAGATAGAAACTAGTCATATTCTGCAGCCATCAGGTCCTTATCCTTTTGGGGAAAAATTGCTTCAAAAGAAAAAAGTAATTCCTAAATCAATCTAGTTACAACTGCCCAAGCATTATCATGCAAGTGGCCTTAAACAATTTGAATCATGTTTATTTCAATTTGGCTTATTGGCATTTCTTTTAATGATGAAATTGTGGCATTAAGTAGAATTAGCTTAAACATAATTGTCCATTTTAAGTGCATGTATCTAACTTGAAGGCTTGCTGAAGCATAGCTAGATTGGCTTTGTAGTGGACTGGTTGCAAAAGAACCTACGCTTTTATGTACACAAGGGTTACCTTAGGTAACTGCTGCTGGTGGATCACAACCTACACACTGAAAGGGTGGAAACTGTTGCAGTCAAGGCAGCAGAATATAAAACTGCTGCTCGTGCTCATGGACCAGGCTGCTCACATGGGGCAACAGCTCAGTTATTTTCACTGACTGAATCTGCAGATCAGCACTTAACCTAGTTTGCAATTTATCTGCAACCATTTTTTTCAAGCTTTAATTCAGTTGAAAAAGGGAAAGATAATTAAAATGTTGGTTTCAGAAACTGAAGTGACACGTTTTCTAAGCACCATTTCGAAGCATTTACGACAAAAGCCGAAGACTGTCTTGCAGTCCTGTGTTTGAATGACTTCACCCTATGTAGGGAGTAGGAAGGGCCAAAGGAGTTAGTTTGTGACACAGGAAGAATTAACTTAGGCTGGTGACAACACATGAACCTATATCTTGCACTACAGGTGAAAATACCCAAAGCACAAAGTTAGTATTCTATGGAAGGAGGGGAGAAGAAAGTGACTACTCAGTGTCTGTCTTCTAATAATTTCTTAGTTTAACCCAAATTTGTAATATTCACCTGGTTACAGGGCACTCAGAAAAATTATTTCTGGTCTTATGATTTAAGATGTTTGCCTAAGAAATAAGCAGCTTAATTTGTACACCAGGGAATATGCAAGCAAAGTGAACAGCAGTGAGGAAGAGGCAGAAAGCACTGTTCATCTTCATTTTCCTTCTGAAACTCTGCAGCCTGGAGGTGATTTTACTTTCTGGAAGGTGTAAAGTTAGATCCTTTTGGGAAAGGAGGGATTTAACTTGTGTCTGCCACATCTCAGATGAGTCCCTAAGCCCTGAGTCAAAAGAAGGAACCCCTATTTTTAGTGCTGCTTCCATAGAATCATAGGATCAGCCGGGTTGGAAAAGAGCTTTACAATCATCAAGTCTAACCTTTACTCAGGGCTGCCAAGTCTACCACTGTATAACAGGAAAAATAGTGAACATCACAAGCTACATCTCATCTGTATTACAGCTTCTATGACTATTCAGGTTACTGTACTATAACAAGCCTTCTTTAAACCATGACTGGACTGTTTATGCATTGTTTGTGATGTGAGGGAGTTGCATTTTCATGTGCTCCTGCTTTTGCAACATGATATAAAAACCCCAAATCAACACAAACCTTTTTGTTTGTATTCTAAATAATTCCAAAGCTGAACTGTAATGTGTTGGTCATTTCTTCTTTAAGAGGAACTGAAATGAACCTGTTTGTGGTTTCAAACCTGCAAAAGACTATGGGACGGAGTTTTCAAATGGAGTCAACTGGTGCAGTTTTAGGAAAACATCATTTAGAGTGTTTTATTATTTATCCGTTGACATCCCCAATTAATAGTCATATAAGAGCTGGGATTGATGTTTAAGACTTAATGAACACTGGTGTTTATTTTTCCTTGGAGTAAGCATGGTATAAATGAAGTCTTCCTTTCTGTGTTTCTACTGTGACAATCCTAAGAGCAAAAAACCTCATAAAGAATGTGTGTGATGGGGTGATGGGGTGTCTGTTGAATAGGGATTGGGGGAATAAAATAATTCTGAAATTTCTTAATTTGCAAATAAATTTGAAATCTGATTGTACTCAACAGGAATCAGAATGTTGAAGGTACGTTCACTGGGACGTGGTCTGATGATGTGATGTAAAAATGATGAAAATCACCTTCTATTCATGTTCTGTGAGCTGTGGTCTTAGCTAGGATGCACTTCTATAGTTGAACTGCAGTGGTCCAGCTCCATGGTCACTCACAGTAGACAAATCTGTGGGACAAAAGAAGGGTCTTCATGCAGAAATAGGAAAAGGTTCAGAATATAAGAAAGGGTGCCTAGAAATTTGTTTCTGGCAGTCAAATCTACACTGTTGTTAGAAGCAATAAAGATAAAAGCTTAAACTTTCCTTTCTATTTGCTTTCTTTTGTCAATTTTTATTTGTTTTAGTTCTTGTTACAGAAGGAGTGATGACCAACTGCGTGGGTTTGGGATGAAGTGTTTAAATAGCTTGCACTACCCATCCTATGAGGGCTGCCAGAGCTAGGAAGGCTTTCTGCTGGTGTCCATTATGGCTGTTAAGGTAATACAGAAAAAGCAAGCTTGTTTTTCTGTGTATTAAGAAAGAGCTAGAACTGATTGTCTCATGCAGTTGGAAAACATTTTTACCCTTGTTTGGATGCTATAGTAAAAGTGCTTGCATTTTTTCACTGCAGGGAATAATTCAATCTATGTGTTGCAATTTCTTTGCTGTGAAATCTGGCTACAGTTCTTCTGGATGAACTGTTTCCTATGCTGGCTTAGGAAGCACAGGATTTGTTGCTGAGTCCTGCTGAGAAGAGTTTTACAGTGAGAATTCTGAAACTTGAATTCTTGCTAAAGGAAAAGGGGATCTTTTGATTCTTTTGTAGCTTTTGGGATAGCAGTTATCTACCTATGCTATTGTTCTAAAAAGGGATATATATTTCATAGGCTTAGCATCCATTTTAGAAGCCTGGTCCACGGAAAAGAATCTAGAATGGCAAAATTTTCTGCATGTCATCTGTTACTCTGGTGCTCTTTGAAATGACCTGAGAGCAACCAGATTGTTGGAAAAGGTCCTGTCCACTGTGAGAAAAGAAAAAATCAGAAAGCCTGGTTCTGCAAGCAAAGAAATCTCCACTACTTTCAGAAGTTAGTTGCATCTGATCAGTCTGATCCGGCTTTTCTCTTGTTCACATCAAGAACAGCATGGACTGACAGAGTTTCTTGAAGAACAGACTTTGTATGATCAGATCAGGGTATACAATCAAGGTAACATAACAAAAGGGGGGTGTTTGAAAAGCTATTTGAAACCACACATGGTTTTTCTTTCAAAATTAACACTTGGCCTTGCTGTCTTTTTGGAAAGAGGTAAAATGGCTCAATATTGGAAAGCCTTGTCAGATTAGACAGTTGCCTGCCAGGTCTTCATGGTAGCCAGCCTGGCGGTTTATAGGCTTCTCTTAAGTCTAGAGCCATGGTCCATTCTTTCTGGAAGTCTCACCTTCCTTTTGTGTAGAGGTGGGATATTTGTGCATGTATAAGACAGAGAAAAGAGAAAGACAGACATTTCTTAGCTAAGTAAACAGCCATTATCCTAATTTTTGTAGCTTCTGAGATATGTTTGTGTGAAACCCTTCATTACTTCTTGAATAAAATAAAGCACAAGTACACTGGGATGACTCCTGCTTTTGGAAGCTTCTTTTGAAGCACTGCTTCCTCACTAGTTCTGTAAGTTCTTGTCTCATTCTTCGAAAGAGAGAAACACTCCTTTAAAGGTATTTTCCAGTTTTGCTGAAATTTAAGGCTATAGTCCTTTATAACACTGTAAGTACAATTACATTCTTGAATTAGTCCTGCCAAAGTCCTTTTGGAATCAAGAGATGTTGAGATAGTACTCTGGTTTTGTGCTGCATTTGTGTTTTACCACTTGATAAAATGAAATGAATGTTCATGAAGGATAAGTCACCACTTCCTACAATTTTGGCATGTTTTCTTTTGATAGAGATCAGGAGACTGTTTGGCATGTGTTGGAAGTTAATGAGAAATGTTGGACTGTTGTCACGTCACAATGTGGGAGGAGATGTTTCGTGAAGCTAATCACACTGAAGATCATGGAGGGAACACCTAAAAGTAAGAAAAAAAGAAAGGATCATTCTTAGCAAATGGCCTTATTCTCCAAAACCATGGCAAATCTGTTAATAGCACCTCAAGAAGTACATGGCTCAGCCTAAGTTCAGAAGTGTTAACAAATTTGCTCCCATTTTGATGGAATTAGGAAAAGTCTGTTGAAATGGTGATCCAATCCACACCAAAACCTTCCTGAGCAGCCAAAAGAGCACAGAGGAGTCTCTTTCCCAAATATGCCTAGCTGTCTCCATTTCCTATGTTCCACACTGTGATCACTGTCATGTGGAGGAACTTGGTTCTGATTTATACTACCCTCAAATACTGCTACGCTCTTGTGTGACCTGTAATAGTAATGCTTGCCTAACCTCTGTCTTTTCATGTGCTGGGGATACAAGTCATCTCCATGAAACTTCACTTAAGCATTTTCTGGGAACAGCTCAGTTAGGGAAATGGTGTCTCCATGTACAATAGCTATGTTAGTGCAGTAACTTTACTGGATTTCATTAGGAAGAATCACATTTATGGGCTTCTATTAATCAAGTGCTCTGAGGCATGTATAATCAAAGTATTAATACATGCTTTAGCAAAGGACAATATTTGAGATTATTATTGACAAAGCTGGAAACAGCTGAAATCAGTGGTGTTGCAGCTCTGTGTGTGTTAGGTGCCAATGTGACCTATTAACTCTGCCTCACTTTTCAGCTCAGTTCAGCTCCATGTCCAGCCTCTCTGCAGTCACTGAGCATTGACAATGCCTGCTGGTTTAGCTCTGCCAGCAGGCTGTGCTGTGCAGGTTCTGCAGCTGTGTGCCTTGGCATTTCCCCAAGTGCCACTCGTGCATAGCAGAGTTTACAGCTTTTGCCTGAAGGAGGACAGTTATGAGCCCCAGAATTGGGATCAGGCCCCAACAGTTACTGAAATGGAACCATTCTGAACCATGATAAAATTGGGGAAAGTGTCAGTTTTTAATATCATAGTATCATAGAATGGTTTGAGTTGAAAAGGACCTTAAGATCATCCAGTTCCAACCCCCTGCCATGGGCAGGGATGCCTCACACTGGACCATGTCACACAAGGCAAATATTATTTGATTACTAATGAAGGCAGTTGTGAGCAGTGATGCTGGACTTGGTGTAAATTGCCTGAACACCATCCAACTTCTAGTTAAGCAAAACTTGAGAATTGAAACAATGCACAGCCTCTTTTTTTTTTGACTTAAAAGGCTAAATATTTGTATCTTTATTCCTGCCAAATCTTGATTATATGATGGATTTTTTTTTTGCTTAATTACTCTGTCAGTTTAACAGTTTACTTTGTGAAGGAAGGGAACTGATTTCCATAAAACTTAGATTACTAAGTACCACAGTATAAACATGAAGTACTTATCATTGTCTACCATGGCTAAATTAGTTGCTTAGCCAAAAAAAGTCATTAGAACCAACCTCCTCCTAAGGAATTAATCACCTTTTGCAATTAAATGTGGTCTCCTGAGAATTTGTGAGAGATAAATATAGTGAAGAAATGTATTTAGTGAATCGTTAGTTGCTCATTTTTCATTCATTCTGGCTGAACTATTTCCAGTGTGTTCATGGATTCCGGACATTGAACTGGAAATGATTTGTAATCAGGGGAGTTGCCTTGCCTGCATTCTTCTGATCACTGACATTTCGAATTCTTCTTGAGGTCAGTGATTCAGAAAGCCATATGGTATTTTTTAACATTAGGTAGAACATTTGATCATCAAAAAAAGTGGGGACACTTTTAAATCCCAGGGCCTATTTGCTTTTCATCTCTCTTAAGGAATATAGAGCTAGCTACAAGAGAAAGAATGTAATTATCTGCCTTCGTGTTCCCTCTTTCCACAAATGTAAATATCATCAGTGGTCAAAATGGAAAGTCAGACATCCTAATATTGAGATAGAAACAACCCACCAGGGAATGTGTTAGTATTCCAATGTGTGTCTGTATATGTTTGACATTCTGGTAGGTACCAGTTGGGTATACTATTCAGTATTCATCTGTTTTGATCTCTAAATGTCTCGTACAATCAAAGGAATGCATAATGTTGTTTATCAGCTTCTATTTCACCAGAAAGTTGGGCTGGAATGGATAAATGTGTCAATGGAGTAGAAATTACAGCCAGTGGGTACGCTTCTGTCTTACTGGACCTGCATATGTTTAATTTCATACCAGACCCTTATGAAAATGCCTGTTACCTCAAGTGAGCTCTTGGGAGAAGATGTAATCCTAACTTTACATTTGGCTACATGTCCCCGAAGCACTAAACTTACCTCTTCTTATGTCCTACATCCTACATTCTCTTGTCCAGTAGTGTACTAGGACTGGGGAGACCAGCTGAGTGAATCTCTCCAGTGGACAGCGAAATTTGCAGCCAGGGAGTGTGAGTGGGTGAGGATCTCTCTGAGTATTATTCCGATAGTACATTTCTATGGTGTATTGCCTGTTCCAAAACACAGAAGGGTCAAAAGTTAGGTATGCAGAACCACTCCGACTTTCCAGGATATAGGGGTAGTACTTTGGGACAAACTTATAGTCAGCTTATTTTTCTGGCTGTTAGCATGCACCATTAGTACTCTGAAGAGATCTTTTAAACAATAGATGGTCAACAGCAATTTGCATGTTGTTTATCTTCTTGGGAGAGAGTCAAGGAGTTAAATAGATAAAAAGGGTAGAGTAAAACCTCTCATTACTGTAATGAACTAATATATAGAGGGTTTTCAGGCTGCAGTGCTGTGATTCCGCTACTATCAATAGCTGCTAAATTGAATCAAATTATAATAATTCCAATAAATGTATAATCTTTTTGTGCATAGTGAACCTTGTTGTATGCAGTTCAATTCGTCTGGGGTATTGCTTTTTAGAAAGATGGTGTGTTCTCAGTCCAGCTTGCAGATACTTGCCCATTTTTTTCCTGGTAAAGTTCAAAAAAATGACAGGCACTGTAAGGAGGCAGTTTCCCATTGAAGACATTGAGTGCCATCTGTAAGGCAGCAATGGCGGCTGCATGCTGTAAATAGAAGAAACCTTTCATTAAAGGCCTAATGAAGATGATTGCATGTACTAATTATCTAACAATATGTCCAGCACATTATCTGTTATCTGTTCACTTAACATTACTGATGGAGCCTCATTAATACTTGCCCTCTGCCCACTGCAGCATTAAGCAGTTCTGTGGTGGCTGTATGAACTTAGATGCTACATGTGTAAAATATGCATATCTCTAATTACTGAAGAAGTCTGAGTCACTTGCCCTTCTTATTGAGGTTAGTAGGAGCTGGTAAAACTTCTAAAAAGAGCTTGTGGCTTTGCATGTTAATTAAAGAGTGTTTTAGATCAGATTAGTTAGCTCTTTGGTTGATATACACCTGATAGGTCATAATCTAACTGCAGTTTAGAAATGGCAGCATTTTACCAAGAGCAACCCAGCAGTTTCCTTCTCCAGTGACAGTGTTTGCACATTCTAAACAAAACAGTTGAGTAGCTGCCTTCATAAGACCTTCTAAAATAACTAACTTGAACTTCATTTCTCTTGTCTGAAAAAGGTGCAGGAAGCAGGAGGTTTGCTTCTCAAGTATCTTTGTGATAGAGTTTCTGTAAAATAAGGCATGGTTCAACAAAACGTGAGTCATGGTTTTTCCAGTTCTCTGCTTGATCAAAACAGTATTACAATGAAACAAGCCGTGACATCAGGTGAAAAGCAGAATGCTGCAGGTTTCAAAGTAGGATCTGTTCATTACAGAGTGAAAATAATCCAATTATATTGAAGTTTAACCAAATAAAAAGTGCTTGTAGCTGTATTTCATGAAGGAAATAAAATTTCATGGCTTTCACTGCATTTAATAACTGCAGCAAAAGAGAATAAAAGAAACAGGAAGGACTCACCGCAGAATACATAACCATTTTTTGCTGGTGTGAAGGCTTTCTAGCATCTGAGATATGCTTTAGAATAGTTTTTAACAGAATACCTGAAACAAAATGGGGAAGCAGTGACAATGAGAGGAATGCTCATGGTAATGTCTGTATCACTTGTTGCTGGTTTAGCACAATCTGACTTTAAACGCACCAGATTTATTCAATTGACTTTCCAGGTAATTTGTGCAGAGTGCCTTGGTTCATTCTGATAACTATCTTTTATATGAACAGCAGGCCTATTTTACTTCTATGTCAAATGTTTTGGGGACCCATAATAGCCTCAATAGCTTCAAACAGTGAATTCAAAGCTGCTTTGTGCCAGCAGAACAGTGCAAGAAGAGCACGGTAATGAATCATTCTACCCTCTTTTGTGTGTAACTCCATGGGCTTCATGATTTCCAGAGAAAGAGCATATCCATTGGACTCTGGGCCCTCTTAAATTATGTGGTTGTCTATGTTTTGTTAATGTTAACTACTGAGAATGTGAATTAAATCAATGGCTGTGCTAGTATGTTAGCATAAGGTTGGAATCTTGACAAATGAAAATCCTAAAATGAGAACTGCCCATGCTAGCAGAATTAGACATGTTGTCTTCAGCTATGGGCACATTTTTTAACAGCAGTTGTTAGTAAAGCAAGAGCAGAGGTTTGAACTTTGTACTCGGTTTTGTAAGTTGGAGCTCCAAAAAAACAAACAAATTGATCCATGCTTCCTGACTGTACAGTGTCCATATGAAACAAAACAGTGGATGAGTG
>WYDI02141190.1:0-38301 GCA_009867235.2 Psittacus erithacus | reverse complement strand
GCTCCAAAAAAACAAACAAATTGATCCATGCTTCCTGACTGTACAGTGTCCATATGAAACAAAACAGTGGATGAGTGATTAAAGAAGGTATAAACTATTCTTAATTTCAGCTACTATTTGCTGAACAGAATAAAATTTAGAAGCAGTTAAATAATCTCATTTTAGTACTTTCAGTAATGGAATATGAAGACAATTAGGCAGCAGAAGTTACATCCTAGAGATCATACAAGTAATATTTTCTTAAGTAAGTTAAGCTTGGTGGCTTATATTAAATTCAGGCTTCATTCAGTTCAGCAAGAACCCGTATATTTGGATTTCTTATACAGTGTGATCAATACGATACCTCCTTTATAATGTTGCATTAAGACATTCGCGATTCATATCCTCACCATCTCTCTTCCCAGTAATCAAAATCTTTCCGTGCTGATCACCAATATCCACGTAATGGCATCTTTTGCAGTTTTACTACAGAACTGGTGTCAATGTTTATTATATATCCTTCTTTTCCATTCTATTCTAGGTTTTAAATGGGGTAAGAATTCACCTTACCTCCCTGCAAACGTGATTTCTGTATTTGTTTGTGGAACCCAAATTCCGCCTGCAACAACAATTCCGAGAGCTTTGTCAGCTTGGTCCTGACACCATGAGTAGCCCAAACAGGTACGCTGTAATTGTTAATATCCTATAGTGAAGAGAGAAAACATGGTGTTTTTTTGATTGATCCCTGCTGCTAACTGTTGTTTGTTCTGGTACAAAATACTTGTCAGAGTAAATTCTGAGTATTTCAGTCATGTGTAACATTTAATAATAAAATGACTGTATTTTGCATTTAGACAGCTGTAGAATTCCTATTTATGGCATCATGCTGCTGAAAACAACTTTGAAGGGCAGTGTTCAACAACAAGAGGAAAAATAATAGTAAAGAACATGCAAAAAGCAACTAGCATTATTTATGCCAATTGCTAATGTAGTTGTCTAGTGCAAAAAAAATTCACTTGGTGACTCTTTCAGCCATCTACTGGGATATATCCTGAGATGCTTACTGAATCAAATCTTATATACATGCCAGGATTTTAAGGGCTGGCAGTTTTGAGATCCAGAGATGAATTAGGAATATGTATAGCTGTAATTCAGGTGTACTGGAATATGAGGTATATGCGTAGGGATTAGCTAGATATATGGAATTCATACCTACTTATACCAGCTCTGTTGGATACTGCCGTGGTCCTCAGGCTCAAGTGGGATGGATTAATCTTTCCTTGGGGATGCTGCCCAAGATACATTAATGGTCACAACTGCAAGAGGGGAAGATACACCCAGCTCTCCTGGTTTCACTTATACCCTGGATTCCTGTTTAAGCAAGGTTGGTATCTCTCCTTTAGCGCGAAGTAACCATTGGACTGATCTCACCAAAGGGAGTGTTCTTGTAACAATGACTTCTAAGGAAAATGCCAACTACTTCTAAGATTTGTTTAAACAAGTGAAACAATAGAAAATGTTCGGTTAAACCAGCTCAGGTCACAATGTCTCACTTTCTCCTTAAACAAACGTGATTTGTGTCTTGTGACTTGCTACTTAAGACAGTGCTGTCGGCGCACAGGCACCTCAGCCTCCAAGTTACTGAAAGTCAGATGACACTTAGCCAAAAGTAATAAATACAGAGAGATGCATGCTCCTATAGTTTCATGAGTTGTGTTTAAAAATCTATGTAAGAAACCTCTTTTTGTATGCTTGAAAGGGTAAGAGTGACTTTTCTGGCAGCTGTCTTAACTGATACCCCCAGTCTCCACTGAGCAGTATGAAAGACCAGAGCTCATCAAATTTAACACTAGAAGGAAAAAAACTCCAAATAATTGGTTTTGTCCTCCAGCATTTAGCTGGATCCCTGATGGCAGCTGTGGATTTTGCACATTTCTCTGGTGACACAGGTTTCTCAGTATGACATAGCAATTGAAATAAAACGTTGTGGTTCTGAGCTATCCTGCATTTGAAAAACATGGAAGGGTGATCTCACCAAAATTAGTGAGATGTCCCAACGTGTAAACATTTCATTTAACTTAAGGCCCTGGCTAACATTCCATTCACAACTGCTTTGACTAAAGCTGGACCTTTGCAGAAACTGCAGGGCAAAAGGTAAACTCATTATGATCACACCAAAGTATTTCACGTTGCTTGTGCAATCCACCTTAAAACTGCCTTAGTTTTCTGGGGGATATCCCAGTATTGATGACTAATTAATCATTAATATTTAAATGTTAAAAGAATTATGCGTTGGAGCATTTGTAATGAAAGCTGCCTGCAACACTAGCTTCTTAACAAAAGACACTGCTGTTTTCACTTGCTCCACCTGAGATAAATCTACACTTTGAAGTGACAGGAAGTGGGGCTTGTTGCTACATTAAGGGCGCTCAGGTTTTTTCAATCCCAGTCAGATGTACCAGGCTATGGGACCCGGATGCCCATAACAGTTGGGCACCACAGCACCCAGTTTGTTATAAAATCCATGTTTCTGTGTGATGTGCCTGGTTCCTTTGCTTAGAAAAGGCTCCCAAACTCTCACAAACAACTGTTTGTGTCATTCCAATATCTGCTTAATTCCTGACCGCTTCTGTCCATATGCAAAGAATGACTTCTTTTGCCTATGCAATATCTTTGTGGAAGCATGCTTGTTTTATTCCTGTGGACCTCTGTGATGGGCTTTGGAGGAGACGCAAAACCATTTTATCTTAAGGTATGCTTTTGCCTAATTCTTTGTATGCAATCTCTGACAGGATCTTGAATTTGGTAGGCTATCGGTTTGTGTTCCTTATAGTGGTGGACAACCTCTATTTGGCACAGCCATAGTGTCTTTACAGGATTTTCAGCTGGAAGTTTGATGCTAGGTGAGGATTTCTGAAGAAGCTGAAAGTAGTCTGTGGTTTGAAAAGTTAGGAAGCACAGACCTACCCTCTATTGATGTCCATACAATAGAATTAAGAGCTAAAAAACCCCAGTTTTGAGGAAGCACAAAGATATCTATTGGACCTTGGGAATTTTCTTTCTTTTATTTACCTCATGCTGTAAAGTGTCAGAGAGCTTCCAAATTCTTTCAGTGTTCAACTTCTTCAATGGGTATCCTGTATGAGTGGCTAAAAACTTCAGAAATGGCTGGAATACAATAAAGCAAACTTGTAGTACACAGGTCCTCTTTACATCATTTCCACACACTGCCATACTAGTACACAGTAATTTTTAGAAACAAGATAGTCTTCACACTTAAGCAATGAACCATTACCCATTGGTGAGAGAATTTGGCCTGTCCTTCTAGACAAGCTTGATCATCTGAGTTCAGATTTGAAGTATGGTGGTGGTTTATGCTTGGTGGAAATGTTTGGAAGAGGGTAGAATAGAAGGGACACAGATATCTGAGGAACTCTGGCATAAATCCAGAAAGTGCTTAGAGGAAGTGTGATACAGAGAATTATGATGATGTTTGTATTCAGCAGAAGGGAGATACAATATAAATTTCATAAAACTGGGAATTGTGATTTACTTGCATACAAGACCCAGATGCAGAGCCACAGAGATGGCTGAGGTCAGTGGTTAAAGATTATACAAAATTAGGTGAGTTTGGTAGTGTCATTTTGAATAAACTTGTAAAGAAGTTTACAGCAGAGTAGACAAGTGGTTACATACTCATGATGAAGGTGCTCATGGTGGAGGAAGAAAGGAAAGGGATACTTTACAGAGGCAAGAACAAAACGTAGGTGAGAACCTGAGTGAAGACTTTGCATTGTGAAACATGAACAGGTACTTGAAGAGAGCGCTGAGGCTGTTACAGAAAATCTGGAGAATTGAGGTGTGAGCATTTTGTGGTGAAAGAGGAATCTGAACAAACAGAGTTACAGAGGCAGAGATGTCAGAGGAGTTGCTTTACTTTGGAGTAAACAGAGCAAGGTATTGGCACTGATTTGGTCTAAGTTTTTGTTTTGCCTGCTCTCCTGGAAGGTACGTGGACTCTTTTGTTGCAAGGTAGTCAATAATTTATCTTTGCCATGACTTGCAATTTTAAACTGATGAGAAGAGCCCAGTCCAGATGGATCTAGAATGTTGTAATAGGCTTTTGGGTGTGTTGTCTGCGCTTGCTGCGAAGATTAGAGCTCTGGAAGGAGCACATACTGACTGCCATTATTTAAACCTACCTGTTAGACAATGTTGACAGAAATGGTACATTTGAATTAGATTTCCAGAACTGAAAATACTTTACCCTGTACTGCTTGAGTTGCCTTTGGAAGTCCCTTGTTGCAAAGGTTTCTCTCAGAAGCTCGTTATATCTTGGACAGTGTGAGAAAGGTAAATACAGCAACTGAAACAAAAATTGCAGAACACTAGTTAGGCAAGGTGCTTCTTGTTCCGCAATTCAGTGTGCCCTTGCAGGGTTGTTGTTATGATTGGCTGCACTAGTTGAGACAAGCTGAAAAAGAATTTGAGAATGTTGTTTTCAAGGGTATTCATCTTGAGGACTGTAAGAGTCATACTGATGACTACTTACAAAATAAGCTTTAAATGTTCCAAGGAGTAACAGCTGCAGTAGTTCAAAGCTAAAGGGTTCATTTACACAAGATGACATTTGTTCCTTGACAGAACGCTAACACAAGCCCTTGTGAACTGCTTTGTGTTTGGCTTCCCCAGGGATGATTTCACTCATTGTGTTCCATCCTCATTTAAACACATCGTCACCTTTTAGTAACAAATTACCCAGCAGCGGCTGGACTGCAATAGGAGCCTTTGTGCATACTCGGCTGTATTTAGTGGCCCTACCACAGCTTCATTTACTTCAGCTAAGTTGTGGAAACTTGTGAAGTTTCTATAACTCAGTTTTGTCTTTCTTTGGTTCAGGACATATGAAGGTTAAAGGTTACATGCTACTGGGATTACTTCAGACTTTGTTAATTCATTTATCTCAGCTAAACTGAGTTTATTCTTGTTTGAAGCTTTTAGTGTTACAATTTAAACAAAAATTAAAACAAAATTTGATACTGAGATACTCTCACTGTTTTCTATAATACGCTTTTTGCCCTTTTTCCAGTAATAAAGTTCTGTATAGTTCCACAGTTAAAAGGACTTCAGAAAGAACTTGAGAGCCCTGAAGGAATAATTGGCTTGGAAAGCTTCACAGCAGTTCCTCAATCTTTTTAGAAATAGAGTTTACCTATTCCAGAAAGTAGGAGATGATTTCTGAATTATAACCAGAGGTGCATAGACAGGCATGACTATGAATCAATGCTAGATACTTGTTTTGGATAGCAGGATATATGAGGTCTCAAACTTAGCCTGTGTATGTAGTAAAGATGAATAGAGTTGAACAAAGTGTGAAATACATGTATGCATTTGTGACTTTATGATTTGTTTGAATAAACTCACTTGCTCCACTAGATGTGACTTAGGTGCAGCACCTGTTTGCTGAGTTTGCTAGAGGTGTTGATACTGGCCATGTGTATGCTGGAGTGTTTGCTGCGGTACCACCATCTGTACCAGTGTCAGAAGTTCCTGACTCTATGCCAGATGTGTGCATGAACAGGAAGACATGTGTCTCCATATCCTCTATCTTCATGCTCTCATCACCCCAAGGTGAGAACCATTGCTTCATGGCCTATTTAAAATGATTCACTTATCATCACAGGCTGAGTTAACTAGACTTGTAAGCCCACACAATTTGTCTTGCATCACATGTGCAAACCTTCTCTCTCAAACAGAGACTTACTCTGTACACTCCTGATCTTTCCTAGCTTTTTACCGTGGGTTTTCCACAAATAGGAAACTCCAGCTCCACTCAGCTGCCCAGCTTTCCCCTCTAGGACAAGTATATGCAGGTTACAGAGCTGGTATCCACACAATTCCTTGTAACTCCAAGGTGAGGAGTTGAGAAATAGAGGTGAACAAATACATTGCCCTTTGAACTTATGCTCTTTAAGCTCTGAGTCCGCTTTCCTTTTCCCTTTTACTTTTTCTACCAACCCTTGAAGTGCAGTCACTGACCTTCAAAGTGCATGAAAAACAGTCCTCTGACTCAATTCTCACAGCAGTGAGAGTCCCAAAATAATGGTTTTGTCTTTTCATAGCTGGCTGTGGATTTAAGAAATGTTGAAGCACTAGTGAGAACAGTGCTTCTGTTCTCCCACAAAGAAAGTCATGTTTGTGATAAATCTACTTCTGTTGGTGTTTACTCACATTATAGGTCAATTCTTTTTTCCCTGTAGCTAGGACTTCTGCTTTTCTTCATTCTGTGTTAACTCCAGGTCTCTGTAGAAACTCTTAACAGTATTTCTACTCAGCTTATTTGGCCTTTCTGCACAATGCCTGTAATGTACTTTTCATTGCCTTTACCATGCCCTTTGTCCTGCCCCTTCAGCTCATATCCTAGGAATTTTCTAATGATTAAAGGCAAGCAAATACCCCTGGTTTATACTCACCCTATCATGTGACAGTGGCACGGTGTGAACTGGAATTGGCTGCCAAAGGATTCCAGGGTTCCAAATCTGGTCCTGTGTCGGTGGGTAAAGCCCGGCAAGACTTGCCTGAGCACTCGTAAGTGTGTAATCACAATCAGTGCTTTGAACATAAATCTGAAGCAGGGAAAAAATAATAAAAGTTCTTGAAGGTCATTTTGGCTCTTTTGTTTTGATTTTTTTCTCTTGGTAGGAAAGAAGGGGACAGGTACTCCGCTGAGAAAGGTGTCATTAAAGTGGAGTGGAGTGAAAGGAGCGATGAGAAAGACTGAATCTGGAACAAGGCCTTGGAATAAACTCTTGTTGGACAAGGGACCTGCAACTTGATAGCATTTCCCTTAGGAGTCTAGTGAAAAGCAGTAAGACTGACTCCATTTGAACATGTAGGCTTCGGCACAAAGTATATGCACTGAACAGCTGGACCCTAAATGAGAACTAAGCTGTATCTGCACTCCGTATGGAAGTATAACATTGGAGATATCCAATATCCTCAGTGCCAGGCAACACTGAGGCATCTGAAGCTGATATACAGCCTAAAAAGCTTTCACATGTTTTTCAGTTAACCATCAGCCTGAATAAAAGTTGAGCCATAGTTTCAGAAGTACTTTGAAATTACATTGGATTCAATGGGTATTACGTTTTCTTGACCACCACCAGGTTCAGACTCTCATGCATTCAGGAAGTTCCATTAATATCCATGAAAAACATCCTTCCTCCCAGATAGAGTACTTGCCTCACACTGCTTGTATACAGCACTCAGGAAATAAGAGTATCTCCTCCGCATGTACTGGCCAAGCTCATACTGTTGCTGTATGCCAAGCTGTGGAAGTAACAGAATAGTGTAAGAGGCTCCAGAAGTGTTATGCATCTTCTTCTATAACCACAAATTGGGATAATATTTCATACTATTTTGATAAAGACCTTTTTCCTTTCTAAAGTGAAGGAAGACAGAAGACAGGTGAAAAAAGCAGTGAAGTTGCTGCATCTGCAGTATCAGATAAGGTCAGATATGTCTTCCTGATGCAGCTTTGCATTTTGCTTTGTGGAAGGCATGCCTACCCAAGCTAGTAAGACTGGCTGAGGGGCAGAGGGACTTAACACAGGCTTATAGATGTCTCAACACTTTCTGCATAATGTCTGCTCTATTGCTGGCTCACAGCTGATTACATGGAAGTGGAGGCAGAGCAACCACCTGTCCATGAAGACGTGTCCAGGATGTGAATCACAGAAAGTATCACCAGCAATTCCCTATGGAGGCTTCAGCTGTAGCTTGAACAAGATCTTATTTCTCAAGAAGACTGAAAATCTTAAATAGAAGACTTCAAGTAAAAGCCCCCCAGGCCTTCAGGTATTTTGTGCAATGGTTGATTATTGTCAACAGCCTAAACCATTTGATTCTTAGTTCTTGCCTAACTATGTCTCTATCTTTAAGCCACTGGATCCTGATAAGCTTTGGAATGTCACATTCTATACCATCACAGATCTTATTCCTAATAAGATAATAATAAGATGGAATCAAGTCACTTAATCTTTGTGTTGAGCTAAATAGGTGACAGTTCTCTACTCTCATAGCAAAATGGGGTTTCCAGACTCAGCATTTTAGTAGCTCTTTGCTGAACATTTTCCAGCTTACCAACATAATTTTGTAAAAACATGACACGAGAATCACATGCAATAGCCCTGTAATTGCCTCAGTATTGTCATCTTTTTACTTGTACTTTAGGTTTCCTGACCTAAATTGAAACGTATTCAACTTTGCTGAAATAGTCATTACTCTGCACTGGAATCTCAAGTACAGTGATTACTCATTGCTTCCTAAAGTTCTTTTCTAAGTCATAGGATCATAGGATAGTTCAGGTTGAAAGGGACCTCAGGAAGTCTCTAGTCCAACCTCATGTTCAAAGCAGAGTCAGCTATGAGTTCAGACTAAGTTACTCAGGGCTTTATCCAGAGTGCCAGACACGGCCCACAGTATGTTTATGTGCTCACCTATTTCTGTTGTGGAATTGTGCATCCATTTTCCTAGGGCATATGCTTGGCCTAGGTTTCTGCCCCAACTTGCCTTATATGTGTGTTGTTAAATCCTGACACCTGAGCATTGAAACCTTCCATGCCCTGGAGCAAGCTGGCATGTAGTGCTGAACTGGCATAGTGTGTCTGTGGAATGGTTGAGTCATAGCTGAGTTAAGGCACAGGAAGCTGGTCTTCTGTTTCTTCATGGGAGGTGATGTGAGAGGAATCAGCCTGTCTTTGCAGTGAAGATCACTTTGGCCTCCTAAGAATGCTGATGAAGAGAAGCCCCTCATGCAGTTTGTTCTATCTGGGTTTGTTGGAGACCTGGCAAATGACTAGTTCCCAAGGAGAGAGAAATGTGCTATTGTCCTGGACCCACTGGACATAAGGTGTGTAAATGAACTTGTTCTAGAGCAGCCTGAGGCACACACCTCACAGTCTGCCTACACATGTGTAATATCCATTTATCTGGGACATCCAGACTTTTGGCACTTCTTTGGTTAGACTGCCTGGTTCCCAGAATCCTAGGCAAATAACTAGTGGATTTTTCCATCCAAACAATGTATCTTGGGGGAACAAGGAGTGAAGCACAGACACAGTGGGTAGTGCTAGTGGGAGTGAGAAGTAGGGTTCAAAGCATGTAGTGCCCACATATTCCCTTACAGTCTAATAGTACAGGAGTTCACCCTTGGCTCCATTCACAAGAGGAGGCAGCTAATTACAATTAATGCACAGATACAGTTTCTGCAGTTGGGCTCTGGAGTTGCCTTTGCTGCTGCTAGTTACTATTGTCTGCTGATGCTTGTGTGCGAGCTCGGCTTTGCTGTATCCCACCGCTGCCTGCACTAAAATAGCTGGGCTCTATAGCTAAAGCTTTAAACTTCCCCTGGCATAACATGAGAGAAGATTCAGCTATTACTGATCTTAGTAGTTCGTGAGCTAGAAAGTGCTCAACAGAGACTGAGGGTGGTTTGTGAGCACTTCCACCACCTTATCCTACTGATGGTTTAAAGCTTTGTGTTTGGCCTCAGGTAAACTGTGATGGTCACCAGTGCCTGGCTCCTTCCAGAAGAC
This sequence comes from Psittacus erithacus, assembly GCA_009867235.2. Classification (NCBI taxonomy): domain Eukaryota; kingdom Metazoa; phylum Chordata; class Aves; order Psittaciformes; family Psittacidae; genus Psittacus; species Psittacus erithacus. Next base: position 28,726 of record WYDI02141190.1, on the reverse strand, counting down.
CCTAGTCTGCAATCAAACAGGTCAACACATGTTGCTGTTAGACCAGAGCAGGCTGACTCAGTGTCATTTAAAATCAGTGACTGCTCATATCTGTAGCTTCCTAGTAACTTTTTTGGCTGTCCTTTTGGACATCTGTTTATGGCAATTTATTTTGGGCTTTTTTCAAGTGAAAACAAAATTCCAAGAACCAAATACTAACAGACCACATATGAATAGTTCAGTGTATTGGCCCAGGTAAGCAAACGCACCTTGGTAAGCTGTCCATATCCCTGCTGCCTTCCAGCTTCTTTGTGCTTATCAGTTGGAAAAAACTCCTGTGGGGTATGATCACCATGGCGAAATACCTGTAAAACACATGGAATTCCCTTTTCTTTAATGAGATCCTTTGTGATGGATGTAATTAGTGCAGTCACAAGGAATGCAATGACAGTGAGTACTGTATCTGACAGATGCTAAATATATTCATGGTGCTTTTCTTGGGTCTGGATAGCTATAATACCTGTTTGATTTATTTAGACAAATGTAATTCTTTTCTTCCTATCATTTGAAAAGCAATTAGCTCAACTTTTTTTGCATGTTAAAAACCCTGCATATAAAAACCCCATGATGTATCTTAATATATTGCTTACATAGCATATTTATATTTTGCATATAAACCCCATGATACATCTTAATATATTTTAAATATGTTTTAGATATTTTGGGAGCTATAGGCCAAAACATTAAATAAACAGGAAACAAACAGAAGTGTGTAAATAATTTTCCAGGAATATGTTGGTAGAACTAACCGGGAATTCATAAGGAAAACCAGCCAGCTACTTCTCTAGCTACAGTTTCTGTGGCTGACTGCTGTGAAACACTTTCTGGTCAGAAATTAGCCTTAAAAAGCTACTTGTTGACTTTTTCATCATTCAGAGGCGATAAAAATGTCATCAAATCTAAATAACAGGCTGTTAGTCTGAAAGCATCGAACCTGTTCCGGAATTTCACTTCAGATAAAGATCAGTCTACAAAGATAGGTGGAGATTTTTCATTCCTGCAATGAATCCTTGCCTTGCCCAGCACAATTCCTGTAGATACATGGATTGTCACTTTAAAATCTTACCACCAAATGGGTTTTTTTTTTTTACTTCTTAATCCATGTAGAGAGAACTAAAATGGAAACCTGCAGCACAAAGAGTATAGAAGTGATTTGCAAGCTGGTGTGATGTTCAGAACAAGAATCAGGCTTCCTGCAAACAAATGGTACAGCATAATCACTGCAAGTAGCATTAGTTTCACAGCTCTGGCTCCTTGTTGTTCATTCAGTGCCTTTGTGAGTTTGTTTGGGTTTCACAGAGTGAAATTTGGTTGCATGTTAATCCATTGAAACCACTGGAAAAGTGGAAACTCTTCCATGGCAATGAGGGGGTTTGCACAGTTGATATTTAGTTATGAAATCCTGTTGTACAACTTAAAAAGGAATCCTGTGTAATCCCTCTCTCAGTGCTATAGAAAAAAGCATTCTTTGTTAACCCAGAAAGTCAGGTTCATGTAGGACTGCACAAAGGAGGCAAAATGATAGAATCTGATTGAAAATTGAGGATTTTTTTGTACAGTGCAGTAGTGCATTTTGAATATGCAGGAGACAAATATTCAGAAAGCCCCCTCAGAGTACAAGAGCAGCAAGTGACAGGTTTTACAGAAATTCTATTTGCCCGTGAGCTATCTACTTACTACAGACACAAACTTCAGTTTTCTTTTAGCTGTCGTTTGGTGAAGAAAGATGCAGAAAAGGCAGAACATGAAACACAGGCTCCAGATTCCACACACCAGCTGCCTTGCTCTCATCCTGATGGTAGCTTTCAGCTACTTTGCACACTAAGGTCCCTGGATGCAGTGATACAGGAGGTATGTGGCTAAGAGGGGAGGAGTCGGTTGTGCTCAGTGAAGTCTGAAAGTGGGCTCTGAGCTTCTCTTCTCCTCTCTTTTTTCTCTACTTGGGTTAGTGCTTTTCAGGGACTTTGTGAAATGAAAAGCATATTTTGCAACTGTGTTCCATGTCTGTGTCCCTTGTATAGCATGATGTGGAATCTCTGAGCCCTCTAATTCCTGCCCCTTGCACTTGCAAGGCAGGTGAACGTAAAGAACTAGAAGTTGCCGCCTTCTATTTAAGATAGGATTTAGTATGGGTCGGTCAGCCTTCCCAAAAATGAAAATGCTGCAGATATGCTGTCTCTTGCTGCATTCAAAGGAACTGGTAAACCATCCTCCTTCCTAGTGCCAACAGAGACTTCTCTGAACACATTGTGCTAGAAAGCTAGAAGAAGCAGTGCTGACAAGTGTTCATTCATAAAGGGTCCCTGGATTTTTCCCTGGACTTGCTGTGATCTGTAGAAAGAATAAACAGCAGAAGGTTTTGTTGCACAGGAGCAGGGTTAAGCCTTAAAGTCAGGGCAGGAAAATAAAGGTGCGTGGATGAAATTGATTGACTATGTCTCTAGTGGCAAAGTGTTCTCTAGAACTGCCCCCCAGAATTTCATAGTTAGGTACATGTTGTGTTTTTATAATGTCTCTTGCTGCAAGCATTGTTACAGAACGCACAAATCAAGAGTTCTTTCTGCCATTTCCTTGGTATACCTTAAGTGAAGAAAAAAGTCTAGCTCAGAAGGTGTTGCAAGAGACAGGATTGATGTTACAAGCTTGTTGGTCTATGTTCAGTCACATCCATGTGTTAATGAAAGCCCTGTTAACATGTGAAAATTGAGGATGATTCTTAGTGATCAAAAGCTCTCTGTGTTTCAGAATTTAGAAGAAATGACTGAAAAAGAAAAGGTACGTTGCTACCCAAAAAAGTTATGCAATCACAGGAGAGATCAAGCACAAATAAACCTTCTTTTCATAATTATTAGATATAGGCTTCTCTAGGGGGATCACTTCTCTTTCCCAGAGTAACAATGGCAGATCTTTCACATCTGTCAGTTAAAGAGATTCCTCTATGAAAGATTCAGAGGTCAGCCTTTGCTGGTGAGAGATGGTTCATCTGTCATTTCTGCTTTTGTGCCTGACAAGTCTAACACACTCATGCAGAAATAGAAAGATATGGGGAGCTGCCGGCATTTATTGAGAAAGAAATTAAAAACTGAGGGACCTGGGGGAGATATGAGTCAACTGATTAAAGCTATTCACACCCGGTACATTCTCCTGCCTCCACTGGCTGTCATACTTCAAAAACCTCTTTGAAGAGACTATGGTGTTGTGCTGTTTCTACAGGACGTGATGCCAGATGCCACTCCTGAAAGACACTGGCTCTGCAAGGCAAAGTTTTTAATGAGACCAACTTGTATGGCTGAGGGAAAAGAAGTGATTTCTCAGAATCACAAGGCTCCACTTAGGTTCTTCTGGTGCTGTAGACACGTCTAGCAGGGGCAGCAGATTTACAACAGGAGCTGAAAGGTTTAACTTGATGCTTTTCAAGCAGCCACTGCCTGACACTTTCTGTGAGATTTCTGTAACAAGAAAGGTGAAATTACTCTTACTTTGGTGATACAAAATATTAGTGTAAAATCTGATACTTACTTCCTTTGATTTGATCTTGGTGCTGCTAATTCTGTGGCAAGAGACACATAAAATGCTGGAGTTATTTTAAAGTAAATCAAGTTGGTCAACTCTGCTTCTTTTGAAGGTCACAGAGGGAGAATGAAACAGTGCTGTGCCATGTACTGGCATTCCTGAGACTTAAACTCTAGAGAGCAGAAGATGGAGCTTTCTTGGCAGCTAACTCATACCTCTAGAAATCCCTCACAGCATGTGGTGGGAGGTGTGAAAACTACAGCTACTTTCAAAGTCAAGGTAACTGATTCTTTAATATGCCTGCAGCCTGTGTTAAAACAACAGTGGAAGGTGGAAGAGGAGGAGGTAATGATAAAGACAATAAATGAACCTCCCTCACTGCCTTGGGAGTACAAAGGAAAATACATGAGGTGTAGACCATGTGCCTTTATCTTACCAATAAACTTGGTGAAATAGTTATGAGATTGTGATAAACATACTATTTTCAAGCAAGTAAAAGTATAGCTTTGTACTGTGTCCTGTATTGTGCTGAGAAGTCAGCGTGCTAAGAAATGCTGCTGCTTCTTTGACATTGTTTAGGGATTGTAAGTTTTCATTAACAGTCCTTCAGTGCTTTAAAGTAGATTCATGGTACTGGTGTTATTGTGTTTAAAAGCTTAGTAATGCAATGGACGAAACTTAGCCCTGTACCCCAGAAATGCAATATGGAGAACTTTCTCCAAGCTGTGATGCTTGGAGAAAGCCCCCTTCCCCAGCTTCTCAGTGTAAAGTGAAATCTGCTTGGTATTTAAACACAGTGTAGGATTGAATTTGTGGCTTGAAATGCTACTTTGTTGACAGTGGAGGAGAATCAGAATCAGTTGAAGATACACTGATAAAAGCATGGTAGGAGAAGGCTCCAGTGTAGAATTAGTGAGGGGAGAAGGAGGCAGATATAGGAGGACTTCAACTCTGCCTCCCCTCCATTCCCCTTGCTGAAATGTCCCCTAGTGGGATACTCATTCTAGCCTGTGGTGTTGAAGTCATAACTGTGGCTTTTGCAGTTTTGATGTTCATGTCCACTTCCATGCCTTTTTCATGTTCTCTTTTCTCAGCCCCAGTCAGATCAGGGCTGTGCCTGTCCCTATAGTTAACTGTTTCCATTGGTTTACAGTGTACTTGTTGATCTTTTGCTTGCACACTGGGATTAAACAATAAAGAAAAGTGAAGGTATCATTCATTCAGGTGCAGTAAACTAACAGACAGAACAGAACATTTCCAAGTCGCTTGCTTAGTATCTAAATAGATAGATATCAGCTGCCTCTATTTAGCTAATGCTTAACATAGACTTCTTGGGTCCTTTATGTTAGGAAAACAAAGGTATGTTGTGTCACCATGCCTCTGCCTCAGGGACACATTACCCCTACCTCAAAAAGCATTCTGCCCCAATCAGATACACGCTTTCTATTAATGATTTCAATGCTGGCATGCAATATTCTTTCAATTCATTGTAAGGCTGAGTGAGAGGCTTGTTCAGCTGTCTTGAGGAGCTAGGTTGAGACTTGTCAGGAGTATGAACAAAATGGAGCATCAGTTGCAAATAGAGGAATCTACAGGGGTAACAGTGGCCCTAAAGAGCTGAGCGTGATGTTCTTGCTGTCGCTTGGAAGGAGTGGGGCTCTGGTTGTTCTTAGGCCATTCAGCATTCTGGGCAATTGCCTTCTGTTTGATGTCCATCTGAAATAAAGTACTTGTTTTGCAGCAGTAACCAGCTTCTTCTTCATTGCACTGATGCAAATATAAAGTAACTGCACAGATGTTGGTGAACTTATTCTAAATATATTTCCCTTGAGGTCTGCACAACTGTTCTTGCACTGATGTTTTTCTCACCACCTTCTGATCTTCTGCATTTTTTTGGCTGTGTTTGGGATATGTGCATTTGCTGCTCCACATCCTCATTTGATATGGGTTGGATTAGCTCTTTATCTTTTATAGAGTAGCACTGGCTTGCAGGGGCTTAAATATATAGGAAAAGGAGGATGTGACAATAGATTTCCTTCACCTGTTCTGACAAAAAAGCATTATTAAAAAACTGGCTCCCAGTGATGATACAAAAAGAGATCAAATTCTAGATCCAGCCTTCATCTGGAGTTTTGATGCACTGCAAAGCTCCCTCTCCTTGAATGTGAGCACTTTCTCTCCAGTCCCATCTGATTCACCTTTGCCATCAAGAAATAATGACTCAAAGCAAGACTGACATGGAGGAGTTCCAGATTAAGATGCAGCTTGGTAGTTGTGTCTTAACAGATGGTTACTATAATATCAGAACGCAGGGATTTAGCAGGCATTATTCCACAGAGTGGTGGTGCTTATTTTGGTCTGAGGCCATCTGTGAGTCACAAACCTGAATTTTGGGCAGTGTAAAAGCCTTGTATTCTTTTTTTCTGTGGATGAGTTCAAGCAACCTTGTTTTGGGTATGATGGATGGTTGTACCGCATAACCAGACTGCCACTGCAGGGAACAGTTAAAGTTTGTAGCAAATTGGCAGGAGACAAAGACCTTTAGACCACTAACACTAGGTAGTCATTTAGACTTACTAAGGAGTTGTGTGGGACTGAGAGGGTCATGTTAATTTGATAGTGGGAGGTGAGATAGTTCTCCTATTAAAGGAAAGGAACATTTTCCTCCAGCCAGCCATCATCACAGCTGTCTAGCTTGGGCATAAAGCAGAAGTGTTTCATCCAGGTGCTGACATAAGTCCAAACAACAACCTCCCTGTGTGTAATCAAGCATCAAGCTATTGTCCATGTGCACCTTAGAATACTTAAGGGTTTTTTGTTGCTGCTTTCTTCAGACTTTGATAATTATATTTAACTTTGAGGTAGGCTACAATAACTATGATTAAAGCAATTGTTCTGCTCAGCTGGAATGATTTCTGATCGTGCCCTAGCACAATGCTGCAAAATTTGAAATGCAAATATGTGGGAGGAAAGAAATGTTCTTTTGATAACATTTTTATTTCTATTGGAATGAAACAAAAGGTCCTTTATACAAACCCAAGCTGAGGTCAAACACAAGCCAGTGATTGCTGATAAATATTGGATCTTGCTGGTAATGAGCATCATCTACCCATGTAGTTTAGGTTTTGGTACTTAAAGCCTCAATTAAGAGTGAAGAATTAGTAAATGAGCTGTTTACTTCAGTACTATCATCACCTCCATCCTTCTTTCCATTCTGTGCTATTATCATCCTTTAGTCTCTTTGGATTCTTTGCTTTTTTGGTCATTTTTGCTCTTGTTCATTTTAATCAGTGAAGCATTTTCTGCTGGGATGTGAGCATCCTTTCATGGCACATTGCAGATCTTTTTTTGGTCAAGTGTGTTTTGAGAAGCTGGTGATTGATTTAAGTATTTTTTGAAGGAAACTGTCAGAACTGTTGCAATGGAAGACTTTGGTTTTATGTCACTGCACTGTATCTATTATACTAACTAGGCTTCATGGTGGCATCACTTCAGAGCTCTCTTGGCTTTTCCATTGTGACCTTTATCAGTGAAGTTTTCGTTGACTGTCAATACGGTTGTTAGAAACAAACTGTATTTTTGCTTTGGGCGATATATCCAGTTTCTCTCACATTAAATTGGACTAAAATAAATATTGCATATCATGGTGATAGAAATTGAGATGTTTTGCAGACTTCTACTTAATTTAGAAGTGACATTGGGCTTGTTCTGTAAGGTATTTTGATCTGCCTCTACAAAGTAGCCTGAAAAGATCTCCCACTTCCTTACCTACTATAATCCTGTGTTGTCCATATTTGTCTTCAGACACATTCATAAAAAGCACAAAAAGTGTAAAAGTGCCTTTTGCAGAGATATGGGACAGACTATCCAGAGGGCAATAGCTAAAATGATGTATGGACAAAGTGGTACTGGCAGTTAACCTGCTCTTTTGTTTTGGGATCTCTTACTTACTGAGTTGGTGAGAGAATAAGTTGCGTGTGGAAGTGTTAATTAGCTTCAGGGACCCATTTTCATATAAAAAGAAGTGCCAGTAAAAGGGAGATATGCAGGGATTTGGGCAAGGCCTTTTTGAGCTGCTGCCACTGCTGAGATGGATTAATGTTGCCTTCAGATACTGATCATTTTTGGAAACAACCAAACAATCATTCATTAGCCACTTAGCTGATAATTATAACGTGGGTTTAGTTTTAAAAAGTGTGGGTTTATAGGTTCCATTTAGAACATGTTGGGCTTTCCAAGGATTTTGTGCAAGCACTGCACTAAGCACAGGTAAGCCAGCCAAAGTGCCTTGGACAACTGGAGTACAATACAGGATATTCTGCCTTCATAACTGACTTGGACTTCAGTAGAGGCTGCATGTTTAGGCAGGTGCCCAAAATAAATATGCAGGATTAATGCTTCAGGTAGTGGAGGAAAATGTTACCCAAAGGAGCCCTGGGTTGAATAGATACCTGATTAGTTTCATGTTCTGATTTGTATCAGTAGATGCAAGGTGGTAGCCCAAAAAATAAACTTTCTTTTGATTTACATTTCACCAAACATGAAAGAATTGGTCAGGGTTCATCATGTAATTCATCACGTTTTCCACACACACTGAACAGTGAATAACTCATAGTTTACTTTCAGTTAAGCAGTGAATCTCTTCTGCAGGGCCAGCTCTAGATCAGAGTATCATCTGGACTTGATTTGAAGCAAACAGCAAGAAAAATGCAATAGAATGAAAGTTTATTTTCATGCAAACCAAATGAAACTTGTATGCCTAAACCTGCACAAGAACTGAGAAATAGTATGAGTTGGAAAAATATTTGCCTCTATCGACAGGCATCTCAGAGAAATAATTTGCAAAGGCATATTGCCATCTAGTGTTAAGCTCTCTTCTGTTCGTTGTACTTTGGGCTAGTGCAGTTGCAGTGGATGCCTGCAGTAGATTCTCGCTTTTGTGAGAATCATTGGAAACCCAGTAATATCTTGAGAAATGCAGAACATCATCACTGCAACCAGACATCAGGAACACATGGTCACACTTAGATTACATTCAGTGATTTTCAGTCCTGTATTCAGGGTTGCTGGCAGGATAAATTTACTCTCCAGAAGGTGTTTGTTAAAGTCAGCATCCAGTTCTTCTGTCAGCATTGTGAGAAGGGGTAGAAAAACAATGTACTGTTTTTTCTATACGTGCAGTATTAACTCTTCAATAATTTTATCTTTGTGTGTTTTTGTTGGTGTGGTCATAGGAATTCAGCATCTTTCACAAGAAGTCAGCATCTTTGTAGAGAGGATTTGAGTGGCCGCAAAGATCAAGGTGGGGTATATTTTCTTTTCACATAGCTTCTTGTGGTTTTTTGTCCTTTTCTCTTGCCTCTCTGTTCTGAGTTTTACTTAATGTTAAACAGAGAAATTTTATATTTTTATGGTATTCAAAAATATTTCATATTCATATTCAAAGTATTTCATATCTCTCTTTCCATGTTTGCTCTTTTGGACTTGCCTGATTCGTAGCAATGACTTCCAGCTAGTGAACTGGAGATTAGAATTTTATCAGCTGGCTGGAAATGCTTCCTCTTAGAAAGGACTTTGCCTCTATGATCACCTGCTTTATAGTTCTATAAAACTTTGCCATACTTTAGAGATTGAAGTTGTAATTTCCTTATCTATACGAAGTAGGTTTTAAAAATTAAAGTAGTTTTACCTAGGCACAGTATGACAAAAGCTCCATCCAGCTTTTGTACATCCAAAAGTACATCCAGCTAAGCTACCTTCTCTATTAAGGTATTTTTTTGTAAATGATGGCAGGCAACAGTTTCCAACAGTGCAGACTAACATATTTCCATGGAATTGTATGTTGAAAGTTATTGGGTTGGGAGAAGGAAAAGAAAAAGAGAGTTTATTCTTTATTTTATCATCTGTTGACCTTGGAAAGGTAAAAGTAAATATGGAGTTTTATCTATTTCCTAACTATGTATGTTTAACTTAACTATAAGACTGCAAATACATCTTGTTTCTTTCATCCTGAGAATAAGCAACTGAAGATGCAAAAAAGCTTTCTTAACTCTATGAACATACATAAGAATAGCAAGTATAGCTTTTGTACTTGCACCCAGACGGAATTGTCCAAGTCAAGTTTGCAGCATCTCTTTTGCTTGCTGTCTGTTACTAAGCCAGTTAAGGAACTGGTTTGGTTTCAGATAAAACTATGTTGCTGTAAAATCATGGCTGCAGTGGATTTTGTTCTTTTCATACAGTGCCATATTCTGTTTGCTTGTCTTTCTCATTTGATACATAGCTCTGTTCCTTAGTTACTCTTTTTCAAACAACTATCATTTTTTGATTGCGAGGTTGTTCATTTCTGAGCTCATTTCTGATAGAGTTCGTAACACTTTCTTCACCTCCTGTCAGTAATGGCCTAACAAAATTACTTTCAAGACATTTCTTTATTTCTTTTCCTTTCATTATCACCTTGTGAAGCAAAGAATATCTAAATCTACACCCTGCTTGTTTGATTTTAGTTTCCTGGAAACATCATTTTGTGACACATTGGAAAGCTTATTATGGTTTGATCTGTCTAAACTGTTAATAATATTCTATTGGTAATCTATATTTTACTGAATTCATTCTATTACAGACACCAAGTTTTGATAGTGACATAAATAGGTTTAGATATTTGGGGGAAATTGCAAGTAAATGCAATTTTGGAAATTATATTAATGATTTCTGGTTAAGAAAAAAAGAAAGGGAGAGATCCCACTGGCACATGTCATTATGCATTTCTAATTGAGTTACCACCTATCTCCACAACCATGAGACAGACACAACATTCTGGGATTGACCTGTATTTTATAATGGCTCCAGATTTATTCTGTACGTAAGTGACACTACTATGGAGTTACATCAGTGGAACATTGCAAAAGGATAATACAAGTATTGCGATATCAGTGTTATTTGACTTGGCTGTTTTGTCCATTGGATAACTGAATTTCCATTCCCTGTTCTTTAAACTCTGGGCATATAGTATTGCTACTTCCCTGAAGAGCCATTATGCCTGCTCCCGTTGTCCCTGAAAGTTATTTTGTTTCTTTGTTTTCTCCTGTCTAAGCTGCTGCCTATTGGTCACTCTTTCTAGGGAGCAGGAAGCTCTGAACTGAGGCACATAGATGCTGGAGGATTGCAGTGCCAGGAGGTGTTACATACAGAACAGAGAGCACAGTATCCTCTTGGAATAGTAAATCAAAATTCTTGCCAGGAGTGATTTGAAAAGAAATTAAAATAGCAGCCCATCCGTACTACATACATTTACACAAAGCATAGTTTCTCTGGTATCAATCTCCTGGAGATATATAACAGAAAGAACCGTGTGAGTCTTATTTCTTGGTGTTCCCCATTCCCTCAATAGTTTTAAGTGTGCCTCCACAAAACATTAAGTAAATTCTCCTATCAGAAGGGATTTGTAAAGGTATCACTAAGAACATGTATTTTTTCCCTTGCTTAAATCCTGGGTAGAACAGAGAGTAGTAAAAGAAGCGAAGAAAATACACGATGTAACAGGCACTGCTTATGAGCTCTGAAGTGTCTTGCCTTTAAACAAGCAAGACAAAAAGTGTATTTCTGGTACACAATATACAGATACTTCTGCCTGTTCATAAGACTGTGTAGTTCCTAACCAGTGTAATGAGACTCAAACCTTATGTCTTTGATATACAAAAGAACATGGGAGGCCCGTGGCTTCCCATGGCTCTGATTAGAACAAGAAAATGTTTATGAACTTGTACTCCATGAAGCTAAAAGACTGCACAAGGGAAATCTCTTGGAGGAATGTGAAGTCTGGCTTGCAGCTCTAAATACACGGTTGTTTATTTTACTGTTAACAGCTTCCTCTCAAAAACCAAGGGCAGCATTATAAACTCTTCGTGCAAATCCACTTTCCACCCCTGTTTTTTCAATAGAGGAATCCTCTTCACTATATTCTATTGTATTTAATAATTAAAGAAAAGAAAAAGTGAAAACCCAAACTAAATTCTGTATATGAGATACAGTGAAAAGGTTAAAAGTCTGTCTTCTTCAGAGCTCCTGAAATTCGAATGTTGACATTCACTGCCATTTAGGGGCTGAAGGAAGTGGGGCTATTCAGGCTAAAGAAGACATCCCAATAGTCTTCACATCTTTAAAGGCTGCTTCTGAGAGGAAGGTAATAATCATCCCCATGCTGAGCAAGAAGAAGCATAGACTGGAATTGCAGAGAGGCAGACTGAGCTTAGACATAAGCCCAAACTCAAAGTAAGGGGAGTGAAGGAGTGCCTATGAATATTGTGAAATTTCCACCACTGAAGATGTTTAAAAGTGAGTTACACGAATCTCTTCTATAAGAATATAGCTATAGACTTGCTGGGTGGAATTTGGAATTGATTAGCTGACCTCTTGTTTTATAAAATCACAGAAACATAGAATTGTAGAGTGGTTAGGGTTGGTAGGGACCTTAAACTCATCCAGTTCCAACCCCCTGCCATGGGCAAGGATGCCTGGCACTGGACCGTGTTGCCCAAGGCCCACCTAGCCTTCCTTTTCACTCCTATTTTTTACTGATATTATGATTTCACAACACGAATGTCTTAGGGTGTATTATTTATTAACGTTTATTTTGAGGAACCAGGTTTTCTTTTAGAACTGAGAAGTCTAGCAATTAAAAACTTCCATATTGGGTCTATATAGCAGAGAATAATTCTGTCCCCCTGTCACTGGAGACAATGGCACCATTTAAAGCACCATCTCCTGTGTGCTTTTGATTTCTATGCATTGCAAGTGATGATTTCTAATGAATTAAATTCAGTTTTAAAACCTGAGCTCATTTTCACCTGTTTGATATTTACCTCCATTCTGCTGTAGTGCTGTCGAATAATTTAAGTGAACTAGTTGGTTGAAGGCAATGAAATGAAATTCAAAGCAACAAGCCCAGTTATTGTACACCTGATGCTCACAGTTAAGAGATTACATTCCCTGCCAAAGCTTTTTGGGGTTTTTTTTTAGTTGGATTAATGAAGCACATCCTGGATGTTTCTGTAGAAATTAACTTTGTCCTCAAACCCCTTGTCAATTATTGGGATTTTGCCAAACACTCCAAATTCTTTCCATAACCAAGACTTGTGCAGTCAAAGTATAAAGGACAGGCAGCATGGCAGGAGAGCATCTAGACAGCTGAGGATCAGCTGTCACATGGAATTGACAGGCATTAAATCCATGCTATGCACCAACTAAGTTCAAAGACACCTGGCTTTGGTTTAAGATGCATAGAATCACAGAATCACAGGCTGGTTTGGGCTGGAAAGGAACTTAAGATCATCTGCTTCCAACTCCCCTGCAGAGATTCCCTGTGTGGCTTCCTACATGAACTTTATGGTGTATCTAAAAATTGCAGTGCAATGAAGAGGTAAGGAATTAGCACTCATCTAGCTACTCCAGATACCAGTACAGCTATAAGGCAATGTGCTGTCCCTAGAAGTGTTGGTTGTAGGACCCTGTGATTGCAATGCAGAGCCTGCTCTGGTGACACTGAGCTATGAATAGCTGCTCAAGAAGCCAAATGGGTGAGCTAAATTGTGGTTCTGTGATTGCAGTCCTCCAGGACCAATCCTGCCTGGCTTGTTACTGCTCAAGTTTCAGCATGGATGTACCTTTTTCTGTCTATGAACGTCCGTTACTACTGGTGAGATAATTCATTTAGTAGAAGACCAGTAGGAAACATGCCTACTCCATTTTCTAGTTGTCTGCCCCAATTCCTTGCACTTTAGACCCAATATTGAATGTTCTTAGAAATAACACCTTTTTATTTCCTTTTTAGCTCAAAGTGGAGACTTTTCTGGATAGGATTTCTACAGAACTGCTCAGGAAGCATGTTCTCCTTTAAATGTCCAGAGCATAAGTTGATCACCAGTTCAGACCATAAAAAAAGGTGTCTCCATGACTTGCTATTGTATGATTAGAGGCTCCTACTTGAATTTTATATCTTTTTTGGGGTTTAGACCATTTTAGTTTTCATGGCTGACTATTACCAGGCAATGCTGAATTTTGAGTTGCCTGATGCTGTTCTTCACTGCCAAGACCTTTCTACTAGGAGAATGAATTCTGCTTCTGCTCATGTGGATAACACTTATGTTAGCACTAAATGTAAGACGGTGCTGTTACAACGGTCATTGAAATGGTTTGAATGAAACAGTTTTAAAGTCCTTATGATACTTATTCAGCAAATTAAAACTTGAGTTAATATAAAGATTTAAAGAATTAATAAGGATTATTTCTCATTAAGAAAGGTTGAATGCTTCAACTGTATTTAAACAAAACTCAAGCAAACAGCACAAAACAAGCCTCATCTCAATAAAGGCTGACCTAGCTCTCTTCCCAGGTCAGGAGTCATGTGTGAATCCACAGATGCGTGGATACAAGGTCCTGAAAGTGTTCTTTGTATCTACTGCTTTTATGTGTAAACATTTCTCTACCTCTCCTAGTGACACCTATTTCAAGGACAGATGCTAGTGTGTAGGAAGGGAATTCATATCTGCAATGCCTTTTACCACCTACAGGTAGTCAAAATCTGCTGCCTGCCTATGCATCCTTATCCTTGCCTTATCAGAAAAGGGAAAAACCCTTTGGATTTCAACTGCACAGACTTCAGGCAGAGAAGCAGTTCAACCTTTGGCTTCTTTCCACTAGTACTGCCTGGAAAACAACCCTTAGAGGCTAGTGTTCTGTAAGAGTGGAGAAGGACAAACTTTCATGTCTCTGAGCCACAGACTGAGATTTTTCTGTAGCAAAGGGCCACATGATGCATATATTAAAGACTTGGGAGCTCCAGGAGTGTTTCAGAGGGAAGGGACAGCAGCTTCTCGCTTAGGATCACACACTTTGCTGTGCGAAGAAGCAGACTGAACGTGCAGCAGGAAGGCATACTTCTTAGGTTTGTGCCAGCAGCCCATAGAATCACAGAATGGTTCGGGTTGGAAGGGACCTTCAAAGCTTATCCAGTCCAACCCCCTGCAATGTCCAGGGACATCTTTAGATCAGGTTGTCCAGAACCACATCTAGCCTGGCCTTGAATGTCTCCAGGGATGGTCGATCTTTGCCACCTGGTGGTGGGAACTCAGGAACATAGTATCTGAGCAGAGATTACTCCAGTCAGCTCAACACACCTTTAAGCCAGAGATGCTGGTGTGTTTCTTCACGTAGTCAGAGATTTGTGTTCACTGCTGCTGATTGAAGGATGGAGTTTTGGCCTGGGACCCTTTTTTGCTAATGAATGTATTGATTCCTTAAAAGAACAAGGAAGCTCTTTGATTCTGAGGATCAAAGATATTTCCTTCATGTGAACCTAGTCCTGCTGCATGAAGAAATGTCAGTCACTTCAACAGTGTGCAAGTACCTTGGAAACTGTGACATATCCAACTGTGAAGTTGTGGGGAAACTGTAATATCTCCTACTCAACAGAGAAAGGCAGTTAATAAAATGGCTATTGTAATAGCTGAGGGTTTAAGGAAAGGAAGGGTCCTTTCAAACACCTGGTCTCTATAACACACTGGCCAGATGAATGACAGAGATTGCATATGGATAGACTGGCTAAATAAAATGGGAATCATAACAGCTGGGTAACAAAGAACCAGGCTCCCCTAACTCCATTTTCATAGAAAAAACTCTAGTTAAATGGTAAAAATCAGAGCCTTTGAAGTATAGATACCTATAAACCATCCATTTATCTGTGCAGTCAGCTGTAAAGTGGAACTGCCAAATTGAGCATGGTAGATTTGTATGCTATAAAATTGCTGCGTAGAGGTAGTTTGTGCAGTGCTTGATGTGTTCGTCTTTACGTGAGTCAAGGAATCATTAACAAAAGCCAGATGAGAGGGAAACAGATAAACCAAATGTTCCCTTTTACAGTTTGTCTGATCTCTGCTACTGATTTTTTTCTCTCCTTTTAAAGCAATGTTAGGTGCATCCAGCAAAACAAGTCTGGCAGTGTTCTCTGTTTACAACTGGTAGTAAAGGTGTTTCTTTTCTGAGGCATATCTGTACTGGTTTTGGCTAGTCTGTTGTTCATGCCAGCAAGCTTGCCTGGAAAAACAAAGGTCTTTCTTTTGAAAGTTAATATAGGATGGAATAGAGGAACAAAAATATTTGCTGTGGGCAAACAGTGCTTTTGTTGTTTCTAATCACATCTGTGACTCAGCTGCAATGTCTGTACACACATGCTTGTGCATGGCCAGACACACACTCAGACTGCTGGTCTACCGAAGTCTTTGCAAAAAATAAGTTGTTTTGCTGTGTTGTATAGAAACATCTGATGTTTGCTCGCTTCAGATTCTAACATCTCTGGTCTGTAACACATTTTTCTTTCCTCAGGGTTTGTCACTCATGGAACACAAGACTGTCTTTAATGTTCTTTTGCTAGGTAAACAGAGCCAGGTCAGATGTGTGCTCTTCTTGAACTTCAGTGGAAGTGAGGCTGTGGAATATCAAGCATGATATCATCATTCTGGCAATTACCTTGTGCAATATAAAGATTCATATCCACCTTGTCCTTTGTAAGAATCACAAGTGAGTTAATTTTCAACTTCTGAAAATCATGCATTTGCTGCTGTAGTGCCTTAGAGGTACATTTAGGCCTAGAATATCTTCACTGAGCACATAGAAATATGAAAATAGGTGTATTTCCTCCCCTACAGAGCAAGCAAAAGCAGCCTATTAACAAAAAAACCTAATCTGGTTTATCTGACTTCCCCTTCCAGTCTTTTATGCTCTACAGCATTAAATCGCATGTATTTGTCACCTCTTTACAATGTTACAAGAAGAATATTGTACAGTCAACAAACTATTAATGTTTTTAGAATGATTTCCTAGGGTGAACATTTAAATAATGAGAAGAAAGGCAAACATAGATTTCCTGTCAGTGTTCCAATTATATGAAATATTCTATACTAGATTACAAATTATTACATATGGCCCTCAGTGATTTAAATAATTTGGCTAAATTATAGAGGTCACTAATATTTGATCTAAGCAGTCGTCTTCTTTTCATCATTTTTAAAGAGGCATACCTGGAGCTTTCAGTTTTGTGCTGCATATGAATTATGAGGGTTTCCCTAAGTGGCATTCTTCCTTTGAGCTCACCAGTGTTAACAAGTATGTCTAGCTTCAACTTGAAAAGGATGGCAGAAGTGCGTACTTGCAGTATAAGACATAACAGTGATGATTTGATGGAACAGTTTCATTCTTGGAGCTGCAGCATGATTACAATCAAGGAAACAGAAATGGCTCGTGTGAGACAAATAATGAGGGAGAAGACAGTGAAGAAGTATATTTTCTAGTAGCTAGTGCAGTAGTTGGATGGAAGACAATTCCCACAATGACTTCTTTTGATCTTCTGCTGCATACCAGGTTGAAAAGTGCCAATAGTAGTTTTAAAACTGCTTTATATTGGTCCTATAATTAAACAAGTGTATCTTCATTAACCTATTGCTTTTCCTGTCAAGGATAGTCTCCTTCCTGACCACAGCAGAGTATCTGACAGGTTCTATCACCATAAAAATTGCTGTTATGTGCTGTTCTGCAATAGGAGCAGCCTTCCACATGGCCAGATACTCAGCCCTCCCAGGCTACTCAACCCAAGCAAGAATGAGAAGGAACATGTATCTCTGAAGTATTGCCCCTTTCTGAAGTTGAAACCTTTGTGATTCCACAAGGTATGTGACTCCTTTTCCCTGTGTCAAATAGGACCCCCCCGATAATCTGATCTTGTTCACAGCAGGTCTATAACAATTTTTAGCTTCTTGTAGCCTATTTTTTGTCAGTACAATGCACATCCCAAAGCACCAGCTCGACCGCTGATTGCTTTTCAGAAGAGATGTATGTTCTCTCAAAAAGAAATAACATCAGTAGTTGTCTGCTAGAGACTTACATGGGCCTTTTATGCACACCAAGACCTATGCACTTTTCACATCATCTCTGATTTGTGGCTTGAAGTAAAAAACCTATGTTTGTGTAACTAAACTAGCTCTACACTAAGCAAAGCATCCAAGTCATTGTTCCATGAACCATCCTTCTCTTGAACTTCACGTAATACAAGATAACCCACCTCCACAGCTTTGTGTTGCTAACTTTCAGTTGCAGATTGACAGATGTAGCTGCCTGTGCAGTAACTCCGCAAGCTAGTGTGGTCTGAGAAGAATGTGAGGGTCCCGCAAGCTGGTGTGGTCTAAGCAGAATGTGAGGGTCAGGAGGTTACTTTAGTACAACTCAATGGTATTGCCTCTCCAGTCTCTGATTTTCTGCTGAAAAGGAAAAATGTTAAGAGTAGCTCCTCCCTTGTTCCATCCTCCTCCTCTGGGCATCCTCTGTGTTTTACAATCTACCTCAATGACATTTCTGTTTCCTGTCTTCAGTTTCACCGCTGATGGACTCAACAGGCCAGGTTTTCACATGAGATGAAACTAACAAATTTGCAACATCTGCGTGGAGCCACAACAGACATTGTGCCTTTGCTCGTTCGCTTTCTCCCTCCTTCTCTTTCTTTCTTTGTTATTTGCCTTGAAATATAAACTCTCATATCATGTTATCTGTGTGGATATATGTGGTCAGAAGTATTGGTTGATAACTTGAGGGCAGAGAGAATAGACACATGGCATTTTGTTATTTCCAGGTGATGTTTAAGGAGAGCGCAGAGAAAGCTGAAGGAGCTTTTATTGTTAATCTCCAGGCAGGGACTCAGGAAAACTCAGACAGAATAATGACAGATCCTGGGATTTTTTTTGCAGATTTTAGCAAAAGGTGTGAAATGAAAATATCCAGACAAATAATCAAGTATGACAACCAGAAAAGACGCCATCACAGACCAGCCTTTTTCAAAGGTATAGCAGGACAGTCAACACTTTTGGCCAAAGTGTCAAGAAAAAAGAAGTAGTCAGTGCCTGTAAATGAGTTGGTACAGATTTGTCTGCTTCAGCCTCATAATCCTTGCATCTAACTGATACTCAGACTCTTCCCCTGTATAAGGACATCTTAAGGTCTGTTGCTGGGTGCTTGCATATATCTTTGTATTCAGAAAAGACACTGCAGTGCTTCCTAGCTCATGTTTGGCTGTCATGTGGAAATATCTCGGCTTCACTGAGCTATTTTATCTGTATTCATCATTGTTTCAAAGTCTTTTTTCTCTTTGTTTGTTGATCCTATTAGCATATTTTTACAGCTGAAAACCATCAAACAATTACTATATGAAGGTCAGGGTATGATTATTGTGCTGTAGACATGGTCTCCTTCCTTATTGAATTGTAATGTGCTATTTGTCCTTGGTTTTGAAGCATTAGCCAACTGGTAATTTGGCAGTCCCTGTACTGCATTTCTAATTGAGTGATAGTACAATGGATATGTAGTGGGGGGTTTTATGGCCACTGATATTATTTTCAAGCTTCCCAGCAGCTACTAACTCAAGCTTTCTCTCTTGAGAAAGGAAATAATTAATCCAAGTTGTGAGTAAATACAATTTTCATTAAACAAATAACAGCTTGGTCCTCCCCCTCACACCCCTGTGAATAGAAACCTGGGAAGGGGTATAATTGCAGCACTTCTGTAACATTCCTATATGAGCTTTTGAAAGACTTTTCAACTGGTAATCACATCTGGATTGTCAGATTCCCGTCATGCATACGTCAGTTCCAGCTTACTCATGAGGAAATCAAGGCAAGAGGGGAGATGACTTGTTCATGGATTGACAGGAAATGAATGAAAAAGGTGAGATTTCAAAGCCAGATTTGTTGCCTCTGAGTCCTCTCTCCAATCACAAAGCCTGTGTTGTGGAAGCTAATCTACTTTTTCAGCTACTTTTTTCCCTTTTAGAGATACCCATGCTTTCACTTGCTGGGAATATGACTTGTGTTCAGTCCTGTGATGACTGATCCTGCACCAGACAGAAGCCAAAAAGTTTAATTATATTTTAATAAGGAGGTATGTCTACTGTTTTATGGTTATAGGGTACTACTGGGTTACTCATGATTACCTCTTACCCATCGTGTGTTTTTTAGATTGGTTACATTGACTGAATGCTCCATCTGTGGCAGTGTTCAAGGCCAGGTTGGACAGAGCCTTGGGCAACATGGTCTAGTGTGAGGTGTCTCTGCCCTTGGCAGGGGGTTGGAAATGGATGATCTTGGGGTCCTTTCCAACCCAAACCATTCTGTGATTCTATGATTCTAGACTGTCACACCAGGTGATTGGATTAGTTTGTTCTAATTAAACATTGTTGCAGTGTCAGTTTTACCCCACTGAACAGTTCCTCTGGAATTGTTAGAAGATACCGCTAAAGTAGTAAATTGGAAACCAAGTCAGGAATTCACATTCATGTATTATAAATTTGCACAAATGCAGAACAGCCTGGAGCTGACCTTGCCTTGCTTTCTGGGCCCATAGTTACTATTTTATTTATCCTCTGGCAGAAAAAGGCGACCTACTGTCAATAAATATTCTATGGAGAAAGTGTGACAAAAATGGGGTTTCTATCTCAGAGAGTTTTCTGTTGGAAGGGATGACATTGTGAAAATAGTTATTGCTGTTTGTAGGTGAATTATGGCATACAAAATCAA
Source organism: Psittacus erithacus (assembly GCA_009867235.2). Lineage (NCBI taxonomy): Eukaryota > Metazoa > Chordata > Aves > Psittaciformes > Psittacidae > Psittacus > Psittacus erithacus. The sequence continues at coordinate 8,564 of WYDI02141190.1, read as the reverse complement.
GGTATAATGAAGCAAAGAGAAAGACTGCACTTGTGTAAGAGAGAAAGAAAGAACCTAAGGAGAGACAATGCCGTAAGTATTAATGGTGATGGGAATTTATTGTTACTGAGCACAGAAAATCTGTGGAAAACACTGCTGCCAAAAACTGTCTCCAAGAAGTCAAAAAAGGATACAGAATTAGTACTGATTATTTGAAAATCCTTATTTACATGAAATAGAATGAAATTATATCTACTTGAAAACTCCTAGTATTAGTTACAACCTAATTGAAAAGAAAGAGAGAGAGGTTTTAACAGTGGCCAGACTGTTTCCAAATTGTCCTTCTTCTCTTTAATATTTTCTCCAAAGGACCTGCTTGTCTTCAGGGTTTCTTGACAGACACACAGACTAGGGTTTTTGTAGGGAGTTTTGGAATAACTGATCCTATGTCTTGTCCAGTTTTACTCTTCACCAGCAATGTCAGTGCCAGCGTGTGTTGGTATCGCTGTCTTGTGCTTTACTAGTATAAGTTGATGAAATAATGCCCATTTCTGCAAGCAGCTTTATTTGGGGTGTTTGAAAGATTCTCTTCTTTTTCTGGATTTTTGTTATCTCCACAGAAATACGATTATTAATGGCAAGACCTAAGGAGCTCACTGCGTGCTTTGGTTCCATAGCATTCAGCAGTATCAAGCTTCCACCCCTAATTCTCACCAAAAAAGAAAAGAAGAAAATGCTTGATGGAGGAAAAGGGAGAAAAGTGGCATTGACACCTGAGAATTTATTAGGTACTGCTTGCTCAACCAGTGCCCATTCGGGAATACACGGGTTTACCACACTGAATCATCCTAAGACACACAAGCCAGGAAAATGGATCATCTTGTTGCTGAGAAGGCCTATTTCATGTGGCTGTAGTATCCTAACTATCAATACTCGCAGAAAATGAAGAGGTTTTTCTCTACTATCAATTAACTCTTCTTTTTGCTTAGAATTAACTCTTCTTTTCTTCTTTTTGCACAGAGATGCAGTTCACCCCATCATCTGTTGTGGACATATCTAAGGAGATGCTTCTCATCCTCTATATTACAAAATAATCTATTGGCAGCAAGGTTTGAAATGCTTTACCCAACTTCTGCCATGAGGAAAAATACCTTCTTCTCCCCTCCTGCTTGACTGCTAAGGTGAGAGCTTTGAAGGTAATGGAAACCAAGCAACACTGTGGGATTCTGGTCTGAGAAATGTTAGTTCCTTTAAGTCAGCTAGCTCAGGCATCTGGCAGGTACTGGTGGAAGTCTTGAGGAGCAACTTTTGCTGGGTGGCACCCTGGAACATGACGTTTTGAGGTAGTTTTCTACCCAAGATCAGAAATTCTGCAGTTCTCACCAAGGCTCACAAACTTGCTTCAGCGCAGATGAGATGCTGGCTAAACTCTAGCATCCTTGGTCATCCCAGAGTCTCTGTACATAGGACGTGCATGTGTAATTTCAGAACCATTTTTAATGCCAAAATCTGGCCAGATGAGTTCAGTGAAAACAAACGGGTTTTTACTGTGTCTGAGTTTGGCTCATAACACATTAGAGTAATGTCCCTTCAAGAAAGAGCTGGTGGAAAGCTTTGTTCTGCTTTGCTGCTGTTCTTCTTTCTGACATCAAATTACTCAGGGAAGATGTTTCATTTGAATATCTATGGTATAAATTACCAGTGTTGTTCTTCCCTACCACTTGCTTGACAAAGTAATTACCAATAGAGTTTTGTGCAGCCTGTGCATTTGCAAGGCTGTGTAAGGTGGCAGCTGAGGGTTCAAGCTTGTGTAAATTAATCATAGGTACAATTGATCTTGCGTGAGAGTAGCTGTAGCACATATAAGATTAAGAGCTGCTGTGTTAGGCTGCCACTATGAAGCACTTGCTCATAGGGTGCTTTGTAGCACCCTATGATTTCTGATTGAGTCAGTGCAATGAGCAGGATTGTATCTAACAAGCATGTGGTATCTTTCTCTGGGAATCAGGAGAACAAGAGAAGGGAGGTAATGTGGGAAGAGACTGTATCTCTGGAGTCTCCACTACCTGATACTCATATGTAGGGGGGGTTATGCTCCAATCTTATTCCCATAGGGTGTTGGATTTAATGGCATTCTGGAGATGTTAGGACTGGCCTAATTGAGCTGCTGTGGAGAACTGGAGTTGCTGTGCTACACTGGAGTTATGCTAACTTTGCACTTGTGGGTAACATGCACTAGTTGGTGGTACCCATGGAGCCTACTTAGCTCTCCTGATGTATCTGCCATGTAGGAAGGAGTCTTTTGGTCGAGGAAATTCAGAATAGTAGAGAGGACAATATTGACTTCAGTTCGGAGAGGCATGCATCAGAAGGAGCGTGACCAGCGGGTTGAAGGAGGTGATCCTGCCCCTCTACTCTGCTGCCGTGAGACCCCACTTGCCGCACTGTGTGCAGTTCTGGTGTCCTCAACATGAGAAGGACATGGAGCTGTTGGAGCAAGTCCAGAGGAGGCCATGAAGGATGATCAGGGGCTGGAGCACCTCCCATATGGAGACAGGCTGAGAACACTGGGGCTGTTCAGCCTGGAGAAGAGAAGCTGCGTGGAGACCTCAGAGCAGCTTCCAGCATCTGAAGGGGGCTACAAGGATGCTGGAGAGGGACTCTTTATCAGGAACCGCAGCGATAGGACAAGGGGTGACGAGTTCAAACTGAAACAGGGGAAGTTTGAGTTAGATCTAAGGCAGAAGTTCTTCACTGTAAGGGTGGTGAGGCACTGGCACAGGTTGCCCAAAGAAGTGGTGACTGCTCCATCCCTGGCAGTGTTCAAGGCCAGGTTGGACAGAGCCTTGAGTGACATGGTATAGTGGAAGGTGTCCCTGCTCATGAGAGGAGGTTGGAACTGGATAATCACAAGGTCTTTTCCAACCCAAACCATTCAGTGATTCTGTGATTATATGATGATCATATTGTCTAGATACTTTATTACTTTGCTGAATTAGGACTATAATTTTCTACTTATTTCTCAGAAAGCATTTGGAAATTGCTACATATATAGTTTTCCTGCTGTTCTGTTTTTCAGCTGGGATGGGGTAAGGTTTTCAAGGATGCTTTTTTTTTTCCCCTGCAGATTTCATCATCTCCTGCTTATTCCTCAACAGAAAGGGTAATCTATGAAATCAATTGGTTGCTGCAGGAATGATGACGCACCTTGGGATGATCGTGATTTCAGGTAGGGGATAAATGAAAGAATCAAACACTTCTGAAAGAATAAGTAGCTTGTAAGATTTCAGATGCCCTTGGCAAAAATGCATGGATAGTGCCCTAATTTCTAAGTGTGGCAGTGCCTTCTAAGTGTTATGCAGGGCAGAATTACATATACAGACATCAAAATTGTAGCATGCCTAAGCTTTTCCAGTAAGACCTGAAGTGCTGACCAGTGTTGAGGCAAAGCGCCAGTTCCATGCTGTGGGGGTGATGCTATATGAAAAACCTGGACAACTCGCTAGACTGGATGTGATTTCTAGCTACATCAGCATCAGCTGGAGTCAGTTAGCTGGAGTCAGTTTCCTGGAGACAGTGGCAAGGGTAGCTCACTGGTGGTGAGATGTGAAGTGAGAAGCTCATCTTTCATGTATAAAGAACTCTGTGTTCCTATTCTTCCTTTTTGGTCTGAGGAAATTCTCTTCTCACTCCAGTTTTTTCTCGTCTTTACATCTTCCTTCTGGATTCCTTTTCCTGGTCAAATGAGTATGACCCCAAATTGGCAAGTCTGAACGTGTTTCTCCATTTGTAGCAGGGGGCTTGTGTTGGGGAAGCTGCAGCAAATCACCAGAGGTGGAAGCAGTTTCTGGAGGTTTCTAGTCCTAACTGCCACTCAAAGCAGGTTCACTCCCTCAACCTCTCTGCGCCAGTGTTTGACCATGCAGACAGTAAGGCTTTTTTTCCTAACGGAAGTTTCCTAAATTCTAGCCTATGGTTATTAACCTCCATGGGCTGCAAGTGGAGATCTGCTCCTCATTTTTGAGCTCCTGGCTCATGTCTCCAGCAGTGCCCTGGCAGCATATTGACAGAAATCCTGGCTTTACTGAAGCAAATGGCAAAAACTTTTATTGATCACTATAGTGATCAGCAACCATATGATCTATAAAGTGTTACTAAAATAAGATGAAGCTCATCTGCTGCTACATGGATGATTGGTACAGAGAAAGGTCCTTAAACAAAAAGACATTGCCCAGGTCTTGTCAGGGCCCTCAAAGCACTTAACAGACTAATGGCGCTGAGCACCCTCACCCAGGGCTTCCACCCACACCCATTGATACCTCATTTAAGCTCAGCCTTGGGCCTTTGGTCTGTTCCCAAGATATGCTGTAGGTTTGTCTGCCTCTTGCTCTGCCTCCTGGCTGAACCTTTGCCATGTGCTGTAGGTAGGTTGCCTCTTGGATTAACCCCTTGGTTGGATGTTGAAGCCTTACCTCTGGCCCTATCTTCTTTTGCTCCTGACTGGAGCCCCTGCTTGAAGTTTGGACCTCATTAATCACTTTCTGGGGCTACTGAAAGGCTCTTTTACCAGTCATGGTCTGTTTACTGTGTTCTGGCCTAGGTGATAAGAGCATGTCCTGCACTGGGATCACCATCAACTCCTGGCTCCATTTCCCTGGCACTTGCTGCTCCCTGATGCTACTGGGGAAACAGAAAATCAACATCTAAATCAAATCAAAGCTGACTACTCCTTAAGTTGTTTCCTGTGCCTGGATCTGGTTTCCCCGGTCATTTCCTATTACTCTTGTTTGGAGAGGACATTAATTGGTAGAAATAGATTCCTAACTGTTCCCATGTGAATATCCCTGTGCTGGTCTTTCTCCCAGATGTGTTCATATGTCAGTTGCAGACTCTAAACATTTGCAAATATTCAAGTGCCAGAAAATCTCTGATATGAATGTTCATAGGAAAAGAAAAAAAATTAACTACTTTGAGTGAGAACTGGGTTGTGGTATCCATGCACTGTGGAAATGAGACCCAAGGATTGTTCTAATATGTGCACTGTGTTTCTCAACTGAACAATAATGTGAATGTTTAGAAGCAGCATCCTCAGCTCTCAATTGTTTGATGCTCTCCTGGAGGAGGATGTTACAGTAGGGATTTGTCCAAAGGTAGGTGCTGAGCAAATGTGAATTCTGTGGAGTTTGGCGTTGCTGATGCTCGTTTGTTCTGATGTGTTGCTAATTCATTCTTGTCACAGAAGTGAATGGTTTGGGTGATTCTGGGCTCTTTCCAGTTAACAAAGCTGTTAAATCAATTTTATCTTCCCAATATGTGGAAAGCCAAAAAGCTTGGGAAGCCCAGATGTTGTTTAGCAAAAACACAAAACCCACCAGCTTTGTACTGCTGATTTATAGCAACCATGTTGAGTGAACTTCTGTCTAAACAACATGCAGAGAAGCTGGAAGAGCAGGCAACGAAGGTTTGCCAAAGCTGGGTGTGTTTGCATAGATGGGCAGTGTGTCAGCCGTTAAATCACCAGAGTTGAGGTTGTACTTCAAAATGAGTTTGGAAATGCATTGGCTTGTGCAGATTTCTTAGGAGTGTGCAGATCTAGATTTTCATATGAACTGAGCATGGGGTTTGTACAAGGGAAGGAAATCTGTCTGATTTCCATATGAAAGACTGCATCAGACATAAGTAAGCTCTTGAAAATCAAGATACATTTTGTGTCTTATTCTCAAAATGCTAATTTGTAAAACATGGCATGTTCAAGAAAATGTTTGGAGGAAAGTTTTATTTTCCTCCTGTCCTTCTCTGAAGGGTTGCAATTTCTGTGTCCAGATTTGTACCTACAAATTGTAAATATATGTGCATGTATGTACAGTAATATATACAATGCAATGGGCGGAGGTACTGTGAAACAGTAGTATGGATCCTAGAGTTGAGTTTATGACCCTTATTCTCTGTGTTCTGGTGGTAACCATGGTTTTGTATGAGGTGAGTTAGAGTTGTCTGGCCTCTGTTATCTGTTCTATTGCCTTGGGGATTTTTCTTTCCAGAAGCACATGGCAATGAGTATCGCTTACCCGAACCTGAGACATTCACTGGTCATTATTACTGGTGGTGGTTCATTTCTCTCTTCTTTTTCTCAGGTTTTCTTGACCTTCTGTGAGAACTGAATTTGCTGTCTGTGGCTGGCCTTTATTTCAGCTGCATGCTCTTAAGCTGATGTAGCAGTGTACTTCTATTTAGCAGAGATTCTAGTCCTTTCCCATTCTGGAAAGAGAGATACTCAGGAAGTTGGTGAGGTGAGAAGAGGGGTATTTGACATCTTTTTCTGTGTCTTGTTTCACTAAACAATGGGACTGGTCGAAACCCCTCAAAAGTAGTAGTAGAAATTACTGACATTCAAGGGTTTGGGCTTTTTCTTCTTATAAATTTCCAGTTATACAACAGAAAAGCTTATTTTTAAGTATGATAACCACTTGAATAGTATTTTTGACACTGATCATGAAAAAAACCCCAAAACTTCTTTTCTTAAATTGAGATAGAGAATGTAATTTTGATAAAAATGAATTTTTTGTCTAAAGATTTGTTTGAATAACAGGGTGATGCCTTTTTTATCCATGTGAAAAGCTTGCCTTGGGAAATTCTTGCCATTGCCTCCAGGATATAGATACACTCTGGCCCTACGTCTAGGATATGTGACTTTCCACCTTGGACCATCTCTGCTGCTTTCATGCCTTTGTGTGCCCATGAGGAAGTGAGCAGCCCTGATTACAGCTGCACTTTAAAAAAGTTAGTTCTATACAGCCCTGTTCAGAAACTGGTTTTAACTCTTGAAATATTCTATTGTTGACTCTGTTGTTCATTCTTTTTCCAGTAAAAGCTATTTAGTGCTGAATATTTAGTAAGGTAGTGCTTTGCCAGTAATTTATTCCCTTGCAGACAGTAAGTTCTTCATATTCTTCATTGCTTCTCTGTACATGTCCAGTCTATTGGCCAGGGAATGGGGATTTTAATGTTCTTTCTTGGCTATTTCGGTCATGGTCTCTTTAGATAAGTGAACTTCACTCTTGTTGGAGAAGCTTGTGAAATCACAGATGGTATTCTCCTGATTAGATCTATGCTTCACCAAAAGCTATGTGTAAAGTAATCGATCAAAATCTCTTTTGGGATAGTTTAGTGATACCACATCATCAGCCTCTTCATTTCATTCTGTGAATGAATTAATTAATAGACTGCCAATAATTCATTCAGAGGAGTTATGCTGCTGTCAGGTAGGCTCTGCATACAGTATGTAACTGGGTATAGAAGAATCTTATCTCAGTGGAAAAGTGAAACCTCCACCTACAAATCAAAATCCCCAAATATCTCAGTGATGAACTACTGAGGTTCGTGGTGATTTAGGTGAACTGTTAATTCTTTTTACTAAATCAGGGAAGACATCATTACTTGGATTCAGACAGGAATGGGAGAGATCAATGAACTCTTAATGTCTTCCAGTAAAAATGACTTACTGTAAATGGTGTCATAATTGATGATCATTAGATGTTTTAGGGCAGTATTTGTATGAATGTCTGTGATAGTCGCTGTGCCATCTAACAATGCCTCCGACCATGAAGTGTCACTGGACTTCCTGACAAATACACAAAGGAAGGAATTTAATAGTGTTTCACTATAGTTTTTTAAGGAGTGTTTTTCTGAGAGCAGCATGGAGCACTGCCACTGGGTATATATAACCTTATGGCCAGTTGCCAGTAATGATAAGTTATCAGCAAAGAAAGACTGGGAAGTTTAGCATTTGGTAAGAGTTAAGTAATGAGAGGACAGATAATAACACTGGTATGTCAGGACACAGATCTGGAATTGTAGCCAGGCCCAAATCTTCCCCTTCTCAACTGCTGTTTATGTGAGACATCTTAATTACCCCCTTACTTTCTGCATGATGAATTAACTATACAGACCACAGACTCCTGGAGAAGTCTCTAGGGTGACTAGAATGCTTCTCTGCCCTCAGTAGCTCCCATTGAGTTGATGACAATTCTCTCTGAAGCAATTTTATAACACTAAGATTTTAGGTTTAATACTTTTAAATTGTCAATTTTGGGTGGCCAGGAGTCAGCAGTGGGAGTTGGTGGTTGCAACAGCAGGCCTGGCACTAAACTGAAGCTAAAGAGCTCCTCAGCAGTCATCCAAAGGGCTTTTCTGTGTGAATCCAGAATTTGGGCAGCCAGTTCTGAGGAAAGCACCTTGGGAGAAACTCTCCAGAAGGTTTCTTCCTAAGGAAGCCAGTTCATATGAGCAGCCTGAAATAAATCTTTAACCTCAAGAGTTTTTCCTGCTTCTTTAAGCTGCTGCTGTTAGCACACTGCACATGAGGCCGCCTGCTTCAGATCGTTTCTGTCTTGGAGCCTGCTCCTAGGGGTGCAGAGACAGCAGTCTACTCTGCATGGACCTCACCTAGCCTAATCATAGAATGGGTTGGGTTGGAAAGGACCTTAAAGCTCATCCACCCCCTGCCATGGGCAGGGACACCTCACACCAGACCAGGTTGCTCCAAGCCCCTGTGTCCAACCTGGCCTTGAACACTGCCAGGGATG